>MU734593.1:227745-344118 GCA_026770625.1 Nicotiana glauca
GTAAACCCGACTGAGCAAGCCTGTTAGGTTTCATTCTTTCCAAACAACCTCATGACTAAATAGGAGATGGACTCCATTAATCAGACTTAGTAAGTATTTCATTAACAACTTTCATCTCCTTTCCATTAGCAACTTAAATCATATTTATCAACATATCACAAGTGTTATAAGTCTTTGCCAAACATCAATATTCTTACTTTAATTCACATACCCAACACTACCCACAACCTGTCTACGGAGCCTCTAAACATAACTGAAGAGTAATGTAATATAGAAATGCCAGTAACAAGGCTCCGGCTATACCTCAAAAGTGAAAATATAAAATAAGATGACGTGCAACATAGCCCTCTTGAAGGAGAAAGGGGCTCACCAAGATCTTGGGGAAGGAGGATGCTCCGCTACACACGATCGGCACTATCCGCTATAGAGACACCTACATTCATTTAAAAAAAATGTAGCGCCCCCGGCAAAAGGGACATTAGTGCCATTGAATAGCACTAGTATGTATAACTAAACACCATCTAATTAGAAAGAACTGTCAAACAAGTACAAAAGAGATCATAAAAGAAATCAAACCTTTAACAATTCCCACATCAACAAATAAAAGGGGTCACATAACTTTCACATAATTTCCATACCTCTAGGTTGCGTTCTATAACCCGTCTTAGGGTTCACATATTATNTATATTATGTAGTATATCCCTATGCGTTTCATAGCCCGTCCATAGGGTTCACATATTATATTATACACCTATGTGTTTCATAGCCCGTCCATAGGGTTCACATATTATATTATACACCTATGCGTTTCATAGCCCGTCCATAGGGTTCACATATTATATTATACACCTATGCGTTTGATAGCCCGTCCTTAGGGTTCCACATATCAATTAATCGGCACATGGGGCCACAACTATTACATCATACTTGGCACTAGGCCATATTTCATAACTCAATCTCTCATTTAGGGTCATAGCATTTCAATACATGATTCATAGTCCTTGAACCCTTTTTAAGTTATCAACAATAGCACCTTGATCATATTGGAATGCATCTTTTGCAATTATAGGGTCACAACACCAATTAATGTAAAGTACCGATCACAGCAAGAATCCAAAGTTCAACCTTACCACATTCACATAGTCACTTACTTCACTTCCAAACATCTTTGTACATTATCAACAACTAGACACAATCAATTAACTAAATTTGGTACACATAAGAACAATTCAGAGGATCAACCATAACGAGTTTTCTCATACAATTTGGCATCAAAATCTCAATTTAAACTTGACTTGAAGTCTAGGTGTTTTAGCACATAGTTCCCATTTTTTTCACATATCCTCATTTACCAAGAATAACGTATTAAACACATTGAGGTACATTATTCACATATATTCTTGCAACACCCAAATCCTTTGAAATAATGAATACTACACATATCAAATTCGGGACTTACAATCATACGCAGGGATACCATGGGAGCTCAATTTCTAAGAAGAAGGAGTTTTAGCCATACATACCTTTCTTGAGCTTTCCTTTAATTACTACGATATTCCGGAAATTCTAGCAACTTCAATCTATTTTGAGACATAGAAAAATTTAACACAATTAGGAAGATATTCATAATTCTAGCTCATTTGAGTATTTTATCAAATACTAGATGAGCATCTTAATCTCAAATCTCTTTTTCATGGTTTTCCTTCATTCCCCAACCAAATCTTACTTATTTATGTTAGAAAATCTTCCCATAAACCTAGATTAGACATGCATGTATACAAAATACTAATACACCCAAGAATCATACCTTATCAACCCATCTGATACTCCAAACTCGAAATTAAAACCTAGGGTATAGAATCTTACCTCTTAGATGAAGAACTTGTGATTGGGTTCTTTGATTCTTGAAGATTGATGCAAGATTTGGATGATTTAAATGTTTGGTTCTTCCTTCTCTCTCTAAAATGCTCTCACCTCTCTCTAAAATCAGTAGCAAATGACCCAAAATGAAGCCCCAAAGGCTATATATCAAAATGGGGTTGGGTTATGAAAATTAGAAAATTAACCCTCCGATGTCAACTATGCTACCGCAGAATGGGTATGCGGGCCGCAAATGCGTCGCAGAATCAGTGGCCAAAAATGGTCTACACTGACCCATTCTGCGGTCAGATTTGCGATCGCAGATAAAAAATGCGGACCGCATTGTGATTCTGCGATCGCAGATTTGACACAAGATCGCGTTTTTCCAGCCTTTGGTAATTTGATCATAACTTTGTGTAGGAATGTCCAAATGACGAACGGTTTGAAGAGTTGGAAATTAGACTCGAAGAACTTTCATTTGATAGGTTAGAAATTACCTAAAACCTTATAGATATTTAGATATACTCGTTCAAAGTATGGACTAGTGCAAGATCATTGGGAATTTTAGCCTATTATGGACTCTTCCAATTTTTCTTAGACTTAGGCTTTTCTTTGGACCCCAAATTACTTACCATGAGACTTATACAAATATTTACAAATTCCAATTGATGTACACCATGTTAATAGCATATAAACATATTATAATAAGCATGCGTGACACTATAAAATCCTAAATTACTTAGCGAAATTTTCCGGGGCCTTACACTATCCCGAGCATACATACCCGCTATCCTCCTAGCAATGCTCACCACCTGCTGATAAGAAATATCCATCTCTAACTCACGAGTCATGCTAGACCTGATGCTGGGAATAAGCCCATCAATAAACCGGCGAACCCTCTCATAGATAGTGGAAACCAAGCTGGTGCACATCTAGCCAAGCTAGTGTAACAGACAGCATACTCCAAGACAGTCATTGCACCATGGCATAAATGCTCAAACTCGGTGTGTCATGCATCCCTAAGGCTCTAAGGAATATACTCTCTTAGGAACATATCTCAAAACTGAGTCCAACTCAGGGAAGCTGCCTCATCCAGACTGTCTAACTCATAAGTACGCCCCTACTCATAGGCGGATCCTCGAAGCCGGAAAGTAGTGAATGAAACCCCGCTCGATCCTGATATACCCATGGTATGGAGAATATGGTAGCACTCATCTAGAAATCCCAAAGCATCATCTGATGCTAGACCACATAATATAAGAGCCTTGTACTTCTTGAACCTCTCAAGCTGCTCATCCTCGAAAGCCACTGCTCTGTCCTCGGGCTGATTTGGGACTACAGGCTGTACAGGAATAATCTCTGGGACCTGATTAAGATGCACTCGCTGCTCATGAGTGCGGATGACATGAGTTTGTACTCTTCCCCCAGCCTGAGATGTAGCTGTAGCAAGGGGAAGCAACTCTGCCTGAGCCAGAGTGGTATACATGCTCATGAACTATGAAAGAGTCTCCTAGAGAGCTGGAGTAGTAGTAGCAGTAGGTGTATCAAGTTTATGAACTCCAGTTAGAACTGCTAATGGAACCTCAGTGGTAGCTCGTGCGGGTGATCTGACTGCACCACGTGTTCCTCCTCGGCCTCTATGTCCCAGACCTTTGACGGCTCCAGTAGGGGGTGCGAGTGCCTAATCATCTCTCGTAGAACGCGTCCTCATTATTTATGAGATAATAAAAGACAGAAGTTTAGAATTGTGATATCAAAAATCTCGCACGGCAAGAAAATCAAATAAAGTGGAATTTTCCTAACAATTACATAGCCTCTCGTAGATAAGTGTAGATGTCTCCATACCGATCCGCAAGACTTTAATAAATCGGCTTGTGATTCATGACTCCTACGAAACTAGAGCTCTGATACCAACTTGTCATGCCCCTGGTTATCCCTCCATGGACTATCGTGATGCCACCTAGTCTGTATGGCTAGGTAAGCATAAATATTTGCAGAAATAGGGAAAACAACAGATAAAACAAATAAAAACTTGCGGCATAAACATAGTGAAGGTTTAAAGATACGGGTCGGCATATACAATAACACTCTCAGATTGACAACTTCCCAAAACCCGGAATCTCATGAAATCACAAGCTGTTGAATAACTACAAGTGTCTAACTCCAGAATTTCTAAACAAAAGTAAATACAGAAGGGTAAAAATTATGACGGAGAAATGTTAAGGGACTCTTCGATCTGCGGACGCGGCAGATATACCTCGAAGTCTCTAGAGGATCACCTCTCCTCAAGGGTAGTAGGACTGAGTCGAAGTACCTTGATCTGCACATGAAATACATGCGTAGAAAGGGCATGAGAACACCACAATAGTACTCAGTAAGTGCCAATCCTAACCTCGGTCAAGTAGTAACGAGGAAGGTCAGGGCACTACTGATTACAGCAAAAAACGAGGTAAAACAGTATAGAATACCACAATATAATTAAATACTAACAGTATTAAGTAACATAGGATAATAAGAATAACAACAACTATAACAGAGACAGAAGTAATCACAGAAAGAATACAGCTCAACACCGATATAACAATCGGGGATCTCCCAGGATACCGTCATGTAGTCCCAAATATAATATCTAATGGAACTCCTGGGTTACCATCGCGTAGTCCAACTCATAGTGCGCGGGATCTACCTGAATCACGATCCGTAGTCCCAAATGTAAATACCAGTACTGGGGGAATCTACCGGGTGCAGTCCCATAGTTCCAATATAAAAGTGCAAGGGGGTCTATCGGAATATAAATCCGTAGTTCTAAAGTAAACATGCAGGGGGATTTCCCGAGATATCGTCCCGTAGTCCCAAAGTAAACACACATCAGCAACACGAAGAATACTTAATTCAATTCTAATTTCAGACCAAGGTAAAACTAGTATCTCTAACCTAGCATGCTATACATAATCCAAATAAGGCAGTTTGAGAAAATAAGCAATTAAGTCAATTAGACATGCTTCCCGTAGGCAAACAACATGCTTAAATGACAAGTAGTATAAACATGAAAGGAAACACAATTATAGTTACTTAATGAAAACATGATATATATCAATTATAACAAATACACCCTTGTCACCTCACGTACAAGGCATTTCAAATATCAATAATACCAAATCCAAAGGGGAGCTTTTCCACACAAGGTTAGGTAAGCCACTTACCTCGCACCGACTCAAAATCAACTCGAAACCATGCTCTTGCTACGATTACTCGACTCCAAATGGCCTAAATCTATTTAAATCAACTACATAATGTAAATATAACTTCAAGTAACTGATTTCATTAATTAATTCTAAGCTAATATGCAAAATTAAGAAAAATGACCACCCCTAGGCCACGTCTCGGAATGAGGTAAAATTCAAAAATTCAGAATCCTCATACTCTCACGAGTTCATTTATACCAACATTATTCCAATCTGACATCAAAATCTAGATAAAAACCCCAAAATTATTCCTAAGAACTTTTCTCCACTTTTCCTCAATTTGTTTATCCCAAATCCGAAATTAATTATATTAGATTATAGGACTACAACTAGAAAGGGATTAGGAATCGTTACCCACTGATTTCCTCTGCAAAATCCTCCCAAAATTGCCTTACCCGAGCTCTAAATTAGTTTTCTAACTTTTGATTTCAAATCCTTGAATTATGTTATTTCTGCCCAGCAAATCCGCTTCTGCGGCCATGGGACCGCACCTGCGGTCCCACTTCTGCAGAAAATGAATTGCACTTGCGATAATTCATTAAATTTTCATTTCCTCACCTGCGACCAATTTACCAAATCTGCCGTCTCGTAGGTGCGTGCACACTTCCACACCTGCGGGTTCTAGCTTTCCCTCACCTGGCCACATCTGCGGTCTCTCAGCCGCTTCTGCGCCGCACCTGTGGTCCCATTCACGCAGGTGCAATTATGACAGGTTCAGCCAACATCAAATTTTCTTAAGTCCAATTCAACTTTAGTTAAGCACCTGAAACTCACTCAAGGCCCCCATACCTCAACCAAACATACCAACAAATTATTCAAACTTGTTCCAACCTTCAGAACGCTCAAACCAACATCAAAACACCAATTTAACATCGGATTCAAGCGTAAGGACTCCAAAAACTTTTCAATTACGCTTTTGATCAAAAATTCTATCAAACCTCGTCCGAATGACCGGACATTTTTCAAGCACGACATATTCAACACTACGGAGCTACTCCAACTTTTGAAATTCCATTCCAACCCCGATACCAAAAGCTCACTATCGAACCAAAAGCTTGAAAAATTTAACTTTTGGCATTTCAAGCCTAAATAAGCTACAAACCTCCAAAACACAATCTGAAAACGCTCCTAAACCCGAAATCACCCAACGAAGCTAAAGGGTCCAACAAAATTACATTCCGATACCGTCTTTACACGGCTTCCACCACGGTCCAACTTCTAAAACTTAAACTCTCTTTTAGGGACTAAGAGTCCCAAAACTCTCTGAAACTCCAAATAAATCTTCCCGCCAATAGCAGAAACAAACACGGGAAATGCAGTTAATGGCAGATCAGGGCGTTAATTCTTAAAATGACCGGCCGGGTCGTTATGAGATTGTGTTCATATTTTTAGAATTATTATTAGTAACCCTGATTCTATATGGTTGTTATATAGGGGTAATTTTACAAAGAGTGTTCTACTATAAATATTTTTGTTGCTATTATATTTTTAAAAAAACTATTATAGAAAGGTAAAATATAACTTAAAAAATTGGTTCAACGGAAAATTTAGATTTTATAGTGAATGATTGTTATATAGAGATGTTGTTATAGAGAGGTCTGATTGTAATTTGGAATACAATAGTCAAACTAACTAATCTTCATCGTAAATTCAGACATAGAAGTGAGTTTGGTATTGTTTGGTTGGTTAAAATATTTTCTCTAGGAATATAAGTTAGTTAAAAATAAGAAAAATGACTTCCCTAGTAAAGGTAGGAAAATAAATTTCATACAGTATCACTCCACACTAATTGTCTCTTAGCCACCTACCCACCCCTTCCTCACCCCCTATATTGCTCCTCAATTTTTTTAAGTTTTTAAGGTTTATTAAATGGTGTTTAATCGCTAAACGCATTGTTTACATGCTAACTTATGGTATACATTATACCGTGGAAACAAATAGCTAGGACCACCTGCATATAGATCTCAAATAACCTATCGAAAGAATATGAGACTGTTACAGGAATGAAATGTGCTAACTTGGCCAGCCAATCAACAATAACCCACACTACATCAAACTTCCTCTGAGTCCGTGGGAGTCCAACAACGAAGTCCGTAGTGATACACTCCCATTTCCACTCAGGAATCTCAATCCTCTGGAACAAACCACCGTGTCTATGATGCTCGTACTTAACCTACTGATAGTTCAAACACCGAGCCACATAAGCAACAATATCCTTCTTCATCCTCCGTCACCAATAATGCTGCTACAAGTCCTGATACATCTTAGGGGCACCTAGATGAATAGAGTACTGGGAACTATGGGCCTCCTCTAAAATCAACTCTCGGAGTCTATCCACATTATGCACACAAACTCGACCCTACAATCTCAAAACTTTATCTTCTCCCAAGGCAACCTACTTGGAACCCCATGATTGCACCGTGTCTCTAGGGACACACAAATGAGGATCATCATACTGTCGATCTCGGATACGCTCCAATAAGGAAGAATGAGCGACTGTGCAAGCTAACACATGGTTGGGCTCAAAAACATCCAACCTCACAAAATAATTGGCCAAAGCCTGAACATCTAAAGCAAGCGGCCTCTCACCGACTAGAATATAAGCAAGACTGCCTATACTGGCTGACTTCCTACTCAAAGCATCGGCCACCACATTGGCCTTCCCAAGATTATATAAGATGGTGATATCATAGTCTTTCAACAACTCCAACCACCTTCTCTGCCTCAAGGTTAGATCCTTTTACTTGAACAAATACTGCAAACTCTTGTGATCCGTGAACACCTCACACGCCACGCCATAAAAATAATGCCTCCAGATCTTCAATTTAATGCCTCAAGATCTTTAATATGTGAACAATGGCTGCTAACTCCAAATCATGGACCGGATAGTTCTTCTCGTAAATCTTCAACTACCATGAAGCATAGGCAATGACATTGTCATCCTGCATCAACACTTCACCAAGTCCAATATGAGATGCAACACAATAAATTGTATATGGCCCTGAACCTGTGGGCAAAACCAACACCGGTGCCGTAGTCAAAGCTGTTTTGAGCTTCTGAAAGCTTGCCTCACACTCGTATGACCACCTTAACTGGGCACCCTTCTGGGTCAATCTGGTCATCGGGGATGCAATAGACAAAAACCCAACCATAAACCAATAATAATATCCTGCCAACCCCAAGAAACTCTGGATCTCTGTAGTTGATGCTGGTCTAGGCCGGTTCTTGACTTCTTCAATCTTCTTCGGGTCAACCTAAATACCCTATGCTGGTACAACATGACCCAAGAATGCAACTGAGCTCGACTAGAACTCACACTTCGAAAACTTTGCATACAACTGACTATCCCTCAGAGTCTGAAGAACCACTCTAAGATGCTGCTCGTGCTCTTCCCGGCTGCGGGACTAGATCAAAATATCATCAATGAGGACTATCACGAACGAATCCAAGTAAGTCCTGAACACTCTATTCATCAAGTCCATAAAAGTTGTTGGGGCATTTGTCAACCCGAATGACATCACCAAGAACTCATAATGCTCGTACCGAGTGCGGAAAGCTGTAGGGATATCGGATGCCCTAATCCTCAACTAATGATAGCCAGATCTCAAGTCAATCTTTGAAAATACCTTGGCACCCTGAAGCTGATCGAACAAATCATCAATCCTCAGCAATGGATACTTAATCTTTGTTGTAACCTTGTTCAATTGTCGGTAATCAATGCACATTCTCATCAATCCATCCTTCTTCTTAACAAACAACACCGGCGCACCCCAAGGTGACACACTAGGTCTAATGAAACCTTTTTCAAGCAAGTCTTGGGACTAATCCTTCAACTCTTTCATCTCAGGCAGGGCCATACGATACAATGAGATAGAAATGGGTTGCGTGCCCAGAGCCGAATCAATGCAAAATTCAATATCCCTATCCGGTGGCATACCTGATAGGTCTGAAGGAAACACCTTAGGGAACTCGTGAACAATAGGCACAGAATTAATAAAAGGAACCCCGGCTCTAGAATCACAAACATATGATAAATAGGCCAAACACCCCTTCTCAACCATACACCAAGCCTTCACATAAGATATGACACTGCGGGTAGAATGACCAGGAGTCCCTATCCTCTCTAAACGAGGAAACCCAACAAGGCTAAGATCACAATGTTGGTATGATAATCCAAGATAGCGTGATAAGGTGATAACCAGTCCATCCCCAATATGACATCAAAATTAACCATGTTTAGCAGCAATAAATCTACACGAGTCTCAAGAGCCCCAGTCACAACTATACATGAATGATGGACTTAATCTATCATAATAGAATCACTCACCAGTATAGACACATAAATAGGAGCACTCAAGGAATCACTAGGCATGACCAGATACGGTTCAAAATAAGATGACACATAGGAGTATGTAGACCCTAGATCAAATAGGACTGAAGCATCTCTACTATAAACTCGAATAGTACTTATGATAACAGCATCAGAAGCCTCAGTCTCAAGCTTCGCCGGAAGAGCATAACATCAGTGCTGGGCCCCACCACCCTAGACTACATCTCTGGGATAGCCTACTGTTGGTTGGCCTTCACCTCTAGATGCCTGGCCTCCACCTCTAATACCTCTACCTCCACCTCTAGCACCTCTACCCCTCACCCCTACCCCCACCCTTACCTGGAGGAACGGGCGGTAGAACACCTGGTGCCGGAACCATAGCAGGGGAACCCTGCTGCTGAGAATTGTTTAGTGCTCGAGGACAATATCTAGCAATATGCCTCTTGCTGCCACAACTAAAACAAGCCCTCGGCTTTTGGGGCTGACGACCCTGAAAGCTCTGAATCGGTGGTACACTGATAGGAGTTGGCAATGCACTATAGGACTATTGATCATAATATTGCATATGAGAACCACGACCACTTGAAGTGCCGTGAGAAACCTAAAGTGCTGACTGAAAAGGCCTAGGAGGATGGCCTCCACTATACAAATCCCTTCCTTCAGACAAGACACAATGAAATCTGCCTGAATAATGAGGCCTCTTATCTGACCCATGACCATCTCCCTGCCACAGAACCATCTCCACTTTCCTGGCCACATTAGTTGTCTCCTGGAAAGAAATCTCACTCCCAGTCTCCCTAGCCATCTGAAGTCAAATCGACTAAATAATCCCCTCAATGAACGTCCTCATCCTCTCTCTCTCGATGGTAAATATGATAAGAGCATGACGACCCATGTCAATGAATTGGGTCTCATACTGAGTAACTGTCATAGAACCCCTTTGAAGATGCTCAAACTGCCTCTGATAGGCCTCTCTCTAAGTGATAGGGAGAAATGTCTCTAGAAATAGCTGAGTAAACTGCTCCCAAGTCAAAGCTGGTGATCCAGCTGGTCTAGCCAAGCAATAATCTCTCCACCAAGTCTTGGCTGATCCAGATAAGCGAAAAGTAGCAAAGTCAACCCCATTGGTCTCCACTATCCCTATGTTCCTGAGAACCTCATGGCAGCTATCTAGATAATCCTAGGGATCCTCAGAAGATGCACCGCTGAAAATAGTATTGAAGAGCTTGGTAAACCTGTCCTATCTCCACAAAGAATCATCAAACATAGCTGCTCCATAACTAGTCTGGGCTACCACACCCGGCTGAACTACTCCAACTGGCTGAGCTGCTAGAGTATGAAGCTGGGGAGCCATCTTCTTTGAAGTGCGAGTAGCAGGAGTCTGGGCTACTCCTCCAGCTTGAGAGATGGCTAGTGCCACAAGAAGCAAGCCTGCCCGGGTAACACTCTCCATAAGGCCCACTAGATGGACCAGAGCATCCTAGAGTATCAGGGTAGCAATAAACCCTCTTTGACCTGAGTTGGGACCACCGGAACTATCTGGGCTAGAGCCTTATAATCAAAGACAACTTAAGGCTCCGCCACTGGTGCTGCTGCTCTGGGATGAGCTCTGCCCCTACCTCGACCTCTAGCATGACCTCGCCCGTCCTAGGAGATGCTACTGGGGGCTCGGGTTACTGGTTAGCGGACAAGGAAGCGCATTCTCGACTTCTATGAAAGAACAGAATCGAAATTCAATCAGCACTGAGAAACCAAGTCGCACGACATGATAGAATAGATGTGAAATTTTCCTAACTCTATAACCTCTGGGGGTATGAATACAGACGTCTCCGCATCGATCCCTCAGACTCTACTAAGATTGTATGTGAACTGTGCGACCCATGTAACCTAGAGCTCTGATACCAACTTATCACGACCTGAATTTCCCACTCTTGGGAGTCATGATGGCGCATACTATTATGATCTAGGCAAGACGACTACTCGATAAATTTACCTTTTCCCTTTTTTATCCTTTAGCAATTTTGAACAATAATTAAATACATCAGAAATTATAACAAGCGGAAGAACACAATAAAATTACTGAGTATGTCCAATACAACCATTTAAGCAAGTCTACCAGAACTGGAGTCACAACTTCACAAACAGTCTAAGAATACTATAAACAAGGTCTGAATGAAATACAATGTCTGTCTCTGAATAAATAAAAATAGCTAGATATAAGATAGGAGGAGACGCCATGGCCCGCAGACGTCTGCAGGACTACCTCGAGTTTCCTATGTGGACTGAAGACAACACCTTCATTGCAGTCAAAATGCTCCGGTATCCGTATTTGCACACAGTACAGAGTGTAGTATTAGTACAACCGACCCCATGTGCAGGTAAGTGCCCAGCCTAGCCTCGACAAAGTAGTGACGAGGTTAGGCCCAAACTACCAAATAAACCTGTGCAGTTGAATCATATACAATGGAAATAGAAACAGATAATTACAACTAAAGTTGGGCGGGGGAAACATGTTATGGGGAAATATGAAAAATGCCCTAAAACAATTATGAAAAATGTTGTTACTATAGGTAACAACAGAACAACTGTAGATAAATATGAAAAATGCCCTAAAACAATTACCAGCAAAATAAGGACATAGAAGAACAGGTACACACATAATACCATTGCAGGCGTGCAACCCGATCCCATTTCATATGATACCTGTCACGCCCCAACCGAGGGACATGACCGGTGCCCGACTGGGTAGCCCCAGTCAAGCGGACGTAGGTGCCTTTCCTATCCCACGTGTTACCCCGCATCTTCATTACTCATTAGTCAAGGAACTAACCATTTTATAATTGAGATCACCTTTTTCAAAACATACACAACATACTTGGCCACTTAACGAAGTTTACAACTAAATCGCCCGACATAAAATTACATAAGTTCACAACCCACATTTACTGTCTACGGAGCCTCTAAAGATACAACATGATGATACAGTACTTGCCGGTAACAAGGCTCCGGCTATACCTTACACAAAACCAAAATAAGACTTCGGGGTAGAAGCGGCATGATCCACATAGGGCCCCAAGAGGAAAGGGGCTCACCAATACGGCTGATGGAAGATGTAGGAGTGCTACTGCCAGTGAACTGGGGTACATGATATACATTCACCTACAATCATAACACGAATGTAGTGCCTTCAACAAAAGGGACGTCAGTACATTTGAATTGTACTGGTATGTATAAAAAAAACTTTGCCATAAGCAAACTCAAACCATACACAAGTAGCAAGTAATAATGGAATCAACAATCAATACACGTGAGAGAAAACAATCAAGCCAAACAAGTTTACAATCTCTCCATTTCCCTTTTCAACATTCTTCAAATCAAGGATTTCACAACTTTCTCATATTTTCATTTCAATAGTGATTTCGATCACTTTTCACCCTTATTACCTTAGCCACCCTTATTACCTCAGCCACCTTATCACCCCAACCCACGATTTACATTTTGTGTTGCGACATGCAACCCGATCCCACCAGACAATCACATTCCATTAACAATACAAGAACAACAACAATTCACAAGGAACAACAACAACAATTCCAAAGGGCAACAACAACAATTTATAAGAACTTCCATAGACATCTATACCATTTCCATCGTATTCCACAACTCATATGCATATTATGTTACAACAAGAATTTTCCACGACAACCCATATATGTTACCACCTCAGTTGTTCTAATTGCATCAATTACGATTTCCTTCCATCATTTATTTTACAATGCTTACCACATAGCCCATTTACAATCACACACTTGGTTTATTGCCAATTACTTACACCATTATATCGAAAGATGTCACCACAAACACTCAACCATACCGATCACAAGAATTGCACAGACAATTCCCGTAGGAATCACTTATCAAGCACTCAAACACCAAACAAGGCGATTTTACAAAGGTCAAAATTAGCCATACATACCTGGAGCCGAATTCCCTTTTAATTTCTACTTCCAACTTCACTAAAAAGCCTGGCAACGTCAATCTAGTGCACAAATTAATAGATATTTCTTAGAATCAAAGTTCACAATCACTACCCGAAATATTTAGGTTATCAACCCTCTTTTACACAATTCTTTACTCACATCCAATTACTTTTACTAGATTTTAGATTTTAATAGACATGCATGAGTGTTTCGACCCCTATTACCAAGAATCAATACATAAGAATCTCCCTTGTTATTAAAATCTGAAAATCAATGAAAAAGGGTTGGGTATTTTACCTGCAAGAATGGAGATGAAGATAATACTCAAAAAATTTCGGGGCTGGGTGACTTTGGAAAATCAAATTGAGGAAGATGAACTTTCTCTCTCAAGAACCCTCTCTTCCCTCTCTCTTATTTTTTTTTCAGTAAAGTGATTAAAAATAGGGGTTAGGGTGTTTTATTGAAAAGGGGGTCGGGTTTAAAATTTAGAAAATTTGGAGTATGAGTCGGGTCTGCGGTCGTATTCTGCGATCGCAGATGCGAAATGCAGTCCGCATAATGGACCACAAAATGTGATCCAAAAACCTTTTTCCACTATTTCGGTATGCGGCAGAAATGCGATCCGCATACATGATTTGCGGCCGTATAATGGACCGCATTCTTGATCTCAACTTGATTGAACCATTGACTCACTTTGCGGTGCAAAATGCGGTCCGTATATCAGTTATGCGGTCACATAATGGACCGCATCTTGACCTTAATTTTTAACCAACCGCTGCCCGAGAATGCGATAGGAATGCGGTTCGCATACTAGATCTGCTACCGCATTCCGGATCGCAGAATGACACTTTTCTGGGAAACTTGATTTCTTTGATTTTTAAAAGCTTAGGTCAACACCAAAGGTCTGAACTATAGCGAGCTTAGTTCGCCGCGAAGAATTCTACACATTCTTAACACATATTCAGTACTTGACACTACGTGCTACTAGGTTTTGAGCACAAATTTTCACGGGGCCTTACAATACCATTCAAGGCATGCAACCCACTCCCATTTCTTATTTACCATTGCAGGCGTGCAACCCACTCCCATTTCACATATCACTATTGCAGGTGTGCAAATTGCTCCCATTTCATCTATTACCGTTGCAGGCGTGCAACCCACTCCATTTCATATATTACCGTTGCAGGAGTGCAACCTACTCCCATTTCTTTTGTCAACGCCAATCAAAGAATCCTGAAAAAGAATAAAATAATATTAAAGCAAACATCCCGACAAGGGAACGGTAAGGATGATGACATCCCGGCAAGGGAACAGTAATGATAATAATATCCCGGCAAGGGAACAGTAATAAAAATCATCATATGAAGTGCAATGAACCACAACAGAGTCATAATAATTCCAATACAAGACTCACGAGCATGCTTGACACCAACATATAGATACTGGTCACAATGCCTATATGGCGTACTCCACAGTAAACACGTACCAAATGAGATTCGACTCCTAATTCCTCAAGCTAAAGTTAGACTAAACACTTACCTCGAACTTCCACGGCCAACTCAAGCCTCAAACACCGCTTTTCCTTTTGAATTTTTCTCCAAATCAATCATATCTAGACATTATTGAATTAATAACATCAATAAATTCTAAACAATCCAATTCCAATGCTTAATTATATATTTCCTATCATTCTTCCCAAAAAGGCCAAAAATTGATCCCGAGCTCGCTTGGTCAAAATACAAGGTTCAGACCAAAACCCGATCACCCATTCACCTACGAGCCCGAATATGTAATTAGTTCCAAAATATGACCCCCCAAAACGAGGTCTAAATACTAATTATACAAAAAAGCCCTAACTCTACCCAAATCCCTAAATTTCTACCCTTAAGCACATGATTTAGGCCTAGAAATCTTATGGGTGTTAATTGAAATTGAAGAAAATGAGTCTAAGATTACATACCTATGAATTTTTGGTGAAGTTCCCTTTCAAAAATTGCCCAATTTGGAGTTTGGAAGAAGAAGTTATGAAAGTTTTGTTACGCCCCGTTTGTGCTTCTGTTTTAAAATCACCGGACAGGCATTCATCGTGTTCGCGATAGGCCTGTCACGTTCGCGATGAGTTAGGCCTAGGTGACCTTCACGTTCGTGATCTTAGGCTCGCATTCGCGGAGCCTTGACTCTTTGAGCCTTCGCGTTTGCGGGTCAGTGGTCGCATTCGTGTAGAACAAGTGATAACCCCTCCCCCCAAGCCAATTGACTTATGCGTTCGCAAGTGCCAAGACGCATTTGCGAATGGTACTCCCCCCTCAGCCTCACGTCATAATTTTTCATTTTAATACGGTCCAATTTACGTCATTTCTAGTCTGTTTCTTACCAAATTTCACAGGCTCATCTTAAATCAGTGACAAGACCTATACCGGGCTCCGGAACCAAAATACGGGCCCGATACCATCAAGTTTTAAACTCATTTCATTTCCAAAACTCAGAAATATTCTTTCTTTAAAAATTTATTTCTCGGGCTTGGGACCTTGGAATTCGATTCATGCACCCAAGTCCCATATTTTCCTATGAACCCTCCGGGACCGTCAAATCAAGGGTCCGGGTCTGTTTACCCTAAATGTTTATCGGAGTCAACTTAAATCAATTTTACGTTAAAATTCATCATTTTTCATAGATTTTCACATAATGGATTTCTGGCTACACGCCAGAATGTGCACGCAAATTGAGGTGATGCCATAAGAGGGTTTTAAGGCCTTAGAATACAAAATTTATTTTTAAAACAAGTGATGACCTTTTGGGTCATCACAGGAAAGAGTAAACGGAAGTGAGTAAAAGGTTTCGATCCTAATTTTTGCTTAAAACAATAAAATCAATAGCGATAAAGTTCAAGAGTCTCATGTTTCTAAGGATGAAGATAGACGTGAACATGTTTACAAAATACAGAATCGAAATATATCTGACCCCAAAATAAAAAGGTTTGAAACCCTAATTTTAGGTATGCTATAAAATTGATAAAAACAAAGTTAAATAATCAATTATTTTAGTAAAATGAACATAGACATGGGTTATTCATAGAATCGAACCAGATCTAGTTCGATTAAAGAAGATTTGAAATCCTAAATTGGGTAAATAAAATATTCAACAAAAAATAGATAGATTTATATGGAATAACATAAAAAATAATGTTAAAACCAGTTTTGGGTTTAAATCGGAAAGATCTAAAAATCCTAACCTTAGGGTTAAGTAAGAATCCACAAGATATATAAAAATATTTGTAGTTACAGAGGTTAGAGTGAACACGTACGGAAATAATCAACAGGTTAGAGATTTTGAACCATATTTGGTTCGGATCTCTCTAGATTTGCTTGCCATTTTAGGCAAGCTATTATGTAACACCAAAGAACGGGTAGCCAGTAGGGAAATAGGACCAAATAAGGTGAGGAATCACAGGTTGATTCCATTTCTGGGGTTAGAATCAAAGGGGAGATGGGAGTGAAAGCTAGGGTTTTAGTAGAGAAAAAGGGGGAGTGGAGATGAGAGAGTTTGAGGGTGGCGTAATGAGTGAAATGAGGTTAGGGTTAGACCGCATAGGATATAATTAAAAGGGGTTGGGGTGTTGTGAGTCGTTGATCTTCGGAGACCAATGACTATGATTTTAAAAAGGGAATTGGCTCGAATTTTTAAATGGGTTTGGGTCTGGGTTATGGGTGTTTGGGTATCGGGTATTGGGTATTAGGGTATTGGGTTGATGTATTGGGATGGGGTAGTAGGTAGTATATAGGTCCAAAATTAATTAAGAAAAAAATGCTAGATTTGAAATACCCAATAACTAGGTAAATAGTTTATAAAAACTAATTAATAAATAAAAAATATCATTTATGCATGAAAATAATTTAAAATAATTATTTAACATTATAAAAATATAAAAGTCACTTTTTGTGTAAATGTAATTATGCATATATATATGGGCTATTATTGCAAAATATGCAATTTTGGCCTAATGATACAAAATAAGTATATATATAAATATTTAAAGCTTAATATGGATATAAATGATGAATAAATTAAATAATAAATCATTGTAAAATTATTTGTGATGCAATTAATAATTATTTATATAGAAATATAGGAATAAATTAATTAAAAGCCTTTAAAAATTAAGGAAAAATATTAGGTGATACTCATGCACTATTTTGAAGGTATATATGTGTATTTGAGAGATATGAGGGTAACACATTGGGTATAAACAACTATCCTTCTTTACCCGGGAATGATGAAAGAGTTGTCAGGTAAAGAATAATGACCGATTTTGATCGAATGGAGTGTTTTGAAAAATATACCACACCCTGGTCTCCAAGTTGTGTACATATCCCTGGTTTTATAGGAATCGGGCTATGTGTAGTTCTGGACTCAACGATGGATGAAACCGATGGAATTATTATAAGAATAGTCGTATGTTTTGGAAAGGGTTCTTTTGGGAAGGATATTATCATATGAATTTATGCAGAGTTATGAATGTGAATCTGAAGTGTAACGTATGTATCACAGGGAAGATATCTGAACGGTAATAGAGTTAAGGCTAGTAATTGATAGGATTCGGTTACGTTTGAAATAGTGGCAGGGTGTGAATGGTATGAGCGAAAACCGGAGCGAAGGTTGCTCCTGTTTAAAGAACGGGTCACTTCTGAATTACCTACAAAACTTAAGACATGATGCATGCAAATATATATGGATTATTGCGAGAATGTAAACATCTTGCAAATTCCCTTTGGACCAGACTGTCTTTGGGTAGTGGGGATGACATCCTAAGACTATGACGTCCGGGGCCATGAATCATGAGATAAAGGATTTGCATGCCATGAAATGATGTTCTCGAGCCAGATAATGGTGCCTCTAAAACATGACGCCTTTGAAAATTGATGTGTGATATTGGGAGATCCTCAGGCCATGACATGGTGTCTTCAGGCTATAAGGATGATGCCTTCGGACTATGACATCTTCAGAGAGAGACATGGTGATGCATATGAGTAAAACAAGACAGATCTTAGTCTTGTATAGGATCGAGATAGAGCTTAGCCCTGGAAAAGGTAAAACAGTGCTAGGTTGTAGATAGGGTAACGTTCCGTCATTAGATAAGGAAAGGTAAAGCTTAGCCTTATGCAGATGGGGAGGAAATGCTTAGCCTCATGTAAGAAAATGGGAGACAATGCTTAGTCTCATGAAAGGGAAAAGCATAGCTTAGCCTCATTCAAGATGTGAGACAGGGCGTAGTCTCATGCAAATAGAAGGCAATGCTTAGCCTTATGCAAATGTGGGGGGCAATGCTTAGCCTCATGGGAGACAATGCTTAGGATCATGCAAGGAAATGCAGATCTTAGCCTTATACAAATAGGGAGGCAAGGCTTAGCCTCATGCAAAAAGGAGGAGATATTACTTAGTCTTATGTAAGAAGGCAATGCTTAGCCTTATGCAAATGAGGAGGCAATTCTTAGCCTCATGGGAGACAGTTCTTAGTCTCATGCAAGGAAAACCAGAGCTTAGCCTTATGCAAATAGGGAGGCAGGTCTTAGCTTCAAGCAAAAGGAGGATACATTGCTTAGTCTCATGCAATGGAAGGAAATGCTTAGCCTTATGCAAATAGGGAGGCAAGGCGTAGCCTCATGCAAAAGGATGAGACAGTGCTTAGTCTCATGCAATTGGAAAATACCAAATTGGAGTAGATATTTCTTAACTGGAGATATATTTGCGCTTGGGGATCTGGTCGTTATGATGGTAATGATTTTAAGGCCCACGTACTTATGGTTATTCCTTAATCTCACATTCAAAGAAAAATTGTGACTTGTGGGGGAGGTTGGTTCGTGCCTTTGTCTGCTTATTTTGCTTTGCTTTGCTCTGGAGATCCTGTTCGAGTTACCTTGGGTAACACCTGGCTGCCATAGAAATGTAGTTTTCGAAAAATATGCACTTATTTGATGAAATAGAGTTATTTTAGAAAACATAGTGGTATATAATATCAAGTAAATTAGATGAACTAACGACTGCGACACTTTTAGAGACATTGCGGCTTCTTTGCGTCAGAATTTTGATGGTCCTCAAAATTCTGCCCCAGTTTAGTAAGTGATCCTTTGGTCATTCTGTATGTAACGAAGTTTCTTGGACCTGCTCTGTAATTTTGAGAATCCTTCTCAAAATTCTACCCCAGTTACTTAACCGATTTTGTGACTGTCTTACATATGATGAAGTTGGCTGGACTTGCTCCGGAATTTTGAGGTTCCTCCTCAAAATTCTGCCCTATTTTCTAGTTTTGGAAGAATGAAGATTTTATTAAGATGTGACCGAACCCACAGGGCGACCTATGTATCCCCTCTTAAATGGGAACCAGGTCAAGCGTAGTTCAGTTACATCAGATGAAGAAATGCAAATAATCTAAACATAGTATCTCTTGACTGCGTCTGAATTGATAGGTTTTGGCCAAACTTATCCGCCATTTCTTCAAGTATGAGTGCTCCTCCTGTTAATAACCTTTTAACCATGAAAGTCCTTTGCAAATTGGGTGAAAATTTTCTTTTGGCTTCATCTTGATGCGGGAAGATGTCTTGGTTTTACCTTTTTATTGAAAGCTCTGGACATTATGTTCTGATAAAGTTGACCATGACAAACTGCATTCATCCTTCTTCCATCTATGAGGGCTAGTTGCTGATAGCGGCTTCTTATACATTCTACATCACTGAATTCGTCTTCCTGTATCATCCTTACAGAGAGGAATTTCTACCTCGTCGGGAATGACAGCTTCGGCACCGTAAACCAGCAAATAGGGAGTTTCCCCAATTGATGTGCGGACTGTGGTACGGTATCCCGATAAGGATAATGGTAACTTCTCGTGCCATTTCTTGTGATTTTCTACCATTTTCCTTAGTATCTTCTTGATGTTCTTGTTAGCAGCTTCTACGACTCCGTTCATTTGAGTCCTGTATGCTGTGGAGTTTTTGTGCTTGATTTTGAAAGTTCCACTCATGGTTATCATATCACCGTTGAGATTGGTGGCATTATCAGTGAAGATGGACTAAGGTACCCCGAATCGATAAACAATACGATCCCTGACAAAATCTGCGATGACTTTCTTGGTTATAACTTTGTAAGATGTAGCTTCTTCCCATTTTGTGAAGTAATCGATGGCTACTAAAATGAACATGTGCCCGTCTAAAGTAGTGGGTTCGATCGGACCAATGACATCTAATCCCTAGGCAGCAAAAGGCCAAGATGCACTTGTTGCTTTGGGTTCTTTCGGCAGCACTCATATCATATATGTATGTATCTGACATTGGTGGCGTTTCTGGACATACCAGATGCAATTTGTTTCCATATTCATCCAAAAGTATCCATCTTTGAGTATCTTCTTGGCTAGAACAAAACCGTTCATATGTAGACCGCAAGTCTCAGTATGTATTTCCTCGAGAAATTTGGAAGCTTTTTGGTGTCAACACACCTTAATAGTCTTAGATCGGGTGTTCTCCTATAAAAAAAATTCCCCTCTTTGGAAGAAATGATTGGACAGCCTATGCAATGTGAGTTTCTGAGTATGGTTCGCCTGCTCAAGGGTAGTCTCCTTTCGCCAAATATTCCTTGATGTCGTAGAACCATGGATTTCCGTTCATTTCCTCTTCAACATGAGCACAATAAGCTAGCTGACTATGGATCCTAACTGGGATGGGATCGATGAAATTCTTGTCTGAATGTTGTATCATGGAAGACAGAGTAGCCAATGCGTCTACGAACTCATTCTGGATTCTTAGAATATGTTTGAATTCTATTTTTGTGAACCTCTTTGTCAGTTCTTGCAGATGGTACATATATGGTAGTATCTTACTATTTTTCATTGACCATTCTGTTTGAACTTGATGTATCAGAAGATCCAAATCACCAATTACCAACAACTCTTGTTTATTCATGTCGATGGCCAAATTGAGTCCCATGATGCAAGCCTCATATTCTGCCATATTGTTGGTGCATGGAAACCTTGGCTTTGCGGATACCAAATAATGTTGACATGTCCTTGATAGCAAGACCGCTCTAATACCCACTCCTCTGAAGTTAGCAGCTCCATCGAGAAACATTCTCCAACCGTTGTAGGCTTCAGCAATGTCTCTTTTTCGTCAGGAAAATACATTTTTAGTGGTTCGTATTCTCCTCCTACAGGATTTCAGCAAGATGGTCCTCCAACGGTTGTCCTTTAACTACCTTCTAAGTTACATAGATGATATCGAACTCACTCAGAAATAGTTTCCACTTGGCCAACTTCCTTGTAGGAATAGGCTTCTGAAAGATATACTTTAGAGGATCCATCCTTGATAGGAGGTATGTGGTATAAACACCAAAGTAATGCCTTAATTTATGAGTTGTCCATGTCAAATCACAACAAGTGCATTCTAGCAGAGTTTATCGTGCTTCATAAAGTGTGAACTTCTTACTCAAGTAATATATGGCTTGCTCCTTTCTTCCTGTATCATCATGTTTTCCCAAAACACAACCGAAAGCCCCATCTAGTACAGAAAAATAGAGTAGCAAAGGTCTCCCAGGTTCCAGCGGGACTAGGACTGATGGCGTGGATAGGTATTCCTTAATTTTGTCAAAATCCTTTTGACAATCTTCAGTCCAACTAGTTTCAGCATCCTTCTTCAAAATTTTAAAGATGGGTTCGCATATTACTATAGACTATGCTATGAAGCGGTCAATGTAACTAAAGCATCCCAGGAAACTCAACATGTCCTTCTTGCTCTTCGGTGGTGGTAACTCTTGGATAGATTTAACCTTTGACGGGTCCAACTCGATTCCTCGGTGGCTGAGATAAATCCTAACAATTTTCCTGCATGAACCCCGAATGCACATTTTGTGGGGTTCAACTTTAAATTGTACTTTCGTAGCCTATCAAAAAACTTCCTCAAGTCTGCTATGTTATCTGTGGTCCTCTTGGATTTGTTGATGATGTCATCACCATATACCTCTATTTCGTTCTGTAACATAGCTTGGAAGACGGTCGTCATGGCCCTCATATAGGTGGCCCAAGCATTCTGCAGACAGAATGGCATCATTTTGTATTAGTACACCCCCCATAGTGTAAGGAAAGATATTTTCTTGCGCTTTCTTCGTCCATCCAAATCTAATGATAACCCGTGATGCAATCTACAAAGGATTAGAGCACATGCTTGACACATTTTTCTATCAGAATATGCATATTTGGCAGTGGGAAATCGTCCTTGGGACTTGCTCTGTTTAAATCCCAATAGTCAACACACACCATGAATTTCTCATATTTCTTTGGAACCGGTACGATATTGGCTAACCAGGTTGGGTACTCAACTCCCTTGAGGACTTTGACTTTGATGTGCTTAGTGACTTCTTCCTTGATTTTTAGGCTCATATCTGGTTTGAACTTTTTGAGTTTCTGCTTCACCGGCGGACACATTAGATTGGTAGGCAACTTATGAGCCACTATGGATGTGCTCAGGCCGGCCATGTCATCATATGACCAGGAAAAATATCTTCATATACTTTTAGGAAACAAGTGTATTATTTCTTATCTGACGGTGATTGGTGAATACTTATGTGAGTTTCTTTGATGGTTTCATAACCTCCCAAATTGATTGCCTCAGTTTTGTCCAGGTTAGACTTAGGTTTGTTCTCAAAATTCTCAACTTCTCTGATAACTTCCTCAGGTATCTCATCCTCTTCTTCTGAGTCACTATCCTTATGTTTCGTTGTCTCATTATATGTCATAGTCGTTGGTTCATCAAGGTAAGAAATAGTAATGTTGTAGAAGAAAATTTTGAAAGATAACGATAATAAAACATCAAATTATTTGATAAATGATAAAATGTTAAAAAAAATATCGTCTGAATGACTAAAAAAACAATCTTTTCCAAAACAAAATACTGAAAGGAAGATATTTTAAAAACTAAATGCTCAAAATGACTTTTTTTTCAAATAACATTAGTAGCCATGCTACCTTGGGACTCGACTGGCCCTTGATGGTGTGGCGGTGCAGTTCTTGAGAAATGCTCCCCTATCCACCGTTTGAATTGTAAGTACTTCTTCCTCCTCCTCCTCAACTATCACATTGTAATCAATATCTTCGTCTTCTAGAAATAGGTTCCTTAGCCCAGCTAAAGCTTCATCTTCCTCAGATCCCCATATTGTATCGGTAAGATGAAAGGTCTGACTGAGATGTGGCACTGGCTGCTCAAGAGGGTAATAGGGACCATGCCATGTGGGCAACCAATCATCATGTTCTTGCAATGTAACTGATATCCTATCCCAAAAGTTGTACCATGACATTTCAACTGTATTGATTTGGTAATGCCGCATGTCACACCTCCTTTTTTACGCTTACCCGCGAAGGGCGCAAAGGAGTTTTTCCACTTAAAGGACAATCAGAACGGGATTTACTATTAATATTCAGAGTCGCCACTTGGGATATTAATGGTGTCCCAAGTCACCGGTTGGATCCCGAACCGAGGAAAATATTGACTCTGTTAACAGTCCGCAAACCAAAAATCCGAGTAAGGAATTCTGTTAACCAGAGAGAAGGTGTTAGGCATTCCCGGGTTCCGTGGTTCTAGCACGGTCGCTCAACTATCATATTTAGCTTATTTATCTGATTTTTACAACATGTTTTAACCTATGTGCCTTTTATTAGTAACCCGCTTTATTGTTATTATTTTTAAAGGAGAATTACAACGTCATGAAAATGCGTTTCGAACCATGTCGCACCAGTGCACCCGTGGTTGTCAACACATTTCGACTTCGTTGAGATTTGGATTTGGGTCACATAAATGTGCACCAGTATTTAGGAAAGTAATATTATTAACATACGCGCCTAAAGCAAATACGCGTTTTATTGTATTCTGGGGAAGACCATGAAATTCGCTAAATGGCCCTCCCGAATTCTAAGTAATTTTAATAACCAATTATTGAGGGCCCCGCCTTTTGTATTTTATTGGGCGAGGCTCGTCTCATTTTATTTTAAAAGTCTTCCTAGAGTAATCTATATTTTTTTTTGGTGTTATTTGTCTCCAAAATCCTAATTAGTTAAGGCTCTGAATTTAAAGCTCGAATTAAAGCAACCAAAGAGATACGGAGAAGATTGGTCCTGAGCCTAGGAGGCCCAAATCACGTAATGTCTACACTGTGAGTTTAAGCTCTCGCCGCTACAAGCATTGGGCCTGAGGCTGGCCCAGCGGAAGTTGAGGGTAATTCAAGCAGTTATGATGCCAACGTCTGGGATGGAATCCCCAGTAAAACAAATACAATTCTACTGGCTATGAAGCCAATACCAAATCCAAACTACAACCAGTTGTTTCAATAATCTAAGTTATTCCTCAAAGGTTCCTAATCATGCAATCCTGACTATTACAACCCAACACATTTCCTAATTTGAGACAAAACTAAGCTGATTATTATTTACTTTACAAAAAAAAAACATTTCAAATTATCTCAATTTATCAAATGATAAATAAATTGTCTCGTGATGTCATTAACGATTGAGAATACTAATGTATTGATAATAAACTAAACTACACTAAATAGACAATCATCAGTTCAAACAAAACTCAATAGTTTATATACAAATTATCATGTCTATATCAGTTGGCAACAGTACTAATTTAAACAAATCAGAGTTCAAATCAACAAACCACACCATATCAACTGATTACAACTATGAAGATTCCATTGAGTTTTTAATCTAAGTCTTGACTTTACTCCAATTTTGGCATTACAACAGGGAGAATTCGAACATGTATCTGAATAGGAAGTGAAATGAAGGAGAAAAGGTAAGTCAGCAACAACAATTAACAGCCAATTGTAACAGCAATATTCAGATACTAATCAGTGACTTTGAACAGGAATTTTGACCCAAATTTGACACTTCAACCAATCAGCAACCAAATTAACAACAACGGGACTCAAAACCAGTCAGATTTGCTCAAAAATTGAACCAGAAAATCAACCTATCAGGCCTCTGAAATTTCAGGAACTAGAAAATACAACTCAGCCTTTGAAAATCAAAATTAACTGGGATATCAATGTAACAGTGATATTTTTTTGTTTTCTACAGATTTTTTTAAATGATTTTGGATTTGGAAAGTTTAAAATTCAAATTGAAATCTGAAATTGGGAGGAGAGTTTTTGAGGGAATTTTTTGAGGGCTCCAAACTTGTTTATTAAGGCATTGGGGCTGCTTTATATAGACAAAGATGGGGCAGCTCTCAGATTTTTATTTTTCACTATTAGTCCCTCTTTTATTTCTTTTTAACCCTCTATTTTTCTGACTTGTACTACAAGTTACTACACCTATTTTATTGAAATCTACATTAAAGCCCATTCTAGAAGATTCTATACCCACTACAATTCCTATACTACCCTTACCTCATCCTGAAATTTACTATTTTTAATAAACCTACCCTTTTCTTACGCCCAAACTACCCCTGAGGTTCCCTAAAATTGCTACCAGACCTACCCTGACCCCCTGAATTTATTATCCTGTGATTTTGGTTTCAATTTACCCAAATGCCAATATCAGCCATAACCCAATCGAATAAGCTAATCAATACTAACTAATTAAGCTAATCTTTACTAATGAATTGAAAACTAAACTAAGAATTATTGATATGATTACTGAATTAAACTCAACTACCAAACTTCAGCTATAACCAATCTCTCATAAACTAATCGAAATAAACTGACGAGGCTGACATCATTCTAACAAATTGAAAACAATTTTAATAACAACAAAAACTCAATCTAATATCTAAAATCTAACAAATTCAGTCATGAATTACGAACAGCCAATCGTCATAACTAGAAAGATTAACCTAATTTAATCTAATCGATAATTAGCAATGAATCCACCCCAAAATTCACAAACCCAAACCAAATACGAATTGTAATCGGAAACAAACAGAAAAGAATTACCTAATACTAACATGAGAATTAAACAAATACGACTAACATGTTTTTGATCAAGCAAATAGGAATTGATTTCAGCAACAACAAAAAAGAACAAAGAAAAGAATAAAAGAAGGTGAAGATAGCGAGAAGAATAACATAGCAGGGAGAAGTAAAAGAACGAGGATACCTAACAAATGCAAATAAAGATGGCCTGAAGGGGCTTCAGACTTCTTGATTTTGAGCCGAAATTGGCCTTAATCGTGCGTTCTTGTCATTATCGGACGAGCAAGGCTAACTTCAACCCTAAATCTCTTGTAAACTTGGGAAGCGATTTGTTTCCTCTTTTTCTTTTTTTTGGATCCAAGTTTGGCTCCGTGTTTTAGTGATTCAAAGACCTATGGTGGTGGATTAAAGGGTCAAGGGCGAGTGAGGATTGTATGGTCAAGACTATGGTGGTGATTGGAATGGTCTGTGGCGTCGCCACAGGGCTCGAAGCAGTGGGGAAAGTGGGCGGCGGGTTAGGGTTCTAGAGGTGAGGGAGATGAAACAGGGAAGGGGGTGAGGTGTTTGGTCTTATGTTTGGTCTCTTTAGACTTTAGGACATTTTAATTAACCCACAAGAACCAATCCACACCGTTGGATGAGCTGATATTAAAGGCTCAGATTGATTTAACTGAAGACCTCAAAACGACGTAGTATCGAACTTATACTGCGCCGTTTGGGAGGGTCTGGGAGACTTAATTAATTTGGACCGGGTGGGGCACAGATTGGGCCAAATGTGTTTGGGCTGGGGATTATTTTGTTGGTCTTGGCCCAAATAGGTCTTTTAAGAACAAATTCCTTTCCTTCTTTATTTATTCCTTTGTTTTCTTTTTTATTTGTATTTTGCATTTTTGTATTTATTATTTTGATTTTGTTTTCATTTTGTACTTTTTGTATTTTGTATTTTTTTGTATTTTTCTAATTTTGTAAAAACTAAAACAAAAACCTAATTAACTTATAATATTATTTAATATCAATATTTAAAGACGAATGCAATATTTATCAATTAAAATTGCCTAAGAACTATTTTTGTAATTTTCTTTAAATTGTTCTAAAATGAATTAATACCTACTTAATACTAAAATGTGAAATTAAATTCCTAAATGCAAATGCATTTATATTTTTTATTTTTATATGACTTAACATGCACAAATAACAGGCAAACAATCAACACGAAATTCACAAAAATTGTAAAATAAGGAAAAATCTTTTGTTTAAATTTTATGGGAATAACTCATATATAGGGCAAAAATCACGTGCTCACACCGCAGAGTTTCTTCCCAAGCCCTTTGCCAGGTTTATACCCTGACCATACAAGTATGCTTTCTATTTTGCCGCTCCACCATTTATCTTTCTTAATTTCATTGACACGCTCGATGCGGTGATAAGTTTCTCCACCCAACTTTTTTCTATTCTCGACAACCAGGAAAGTATGACTAGTGTAAATAGGATTACTTCGGTCTCCGTGAATGATTACCTCCTGATGGTTCCATTCAAACTTCACGGCCTGGTGTAGCATAGAAGCCACAGCTCCAACGGCTGTATCCAAGGTCGTCCCAGTAAAATATTGTATATAGTAGATATGTGCAATACTTAAAACTCAACATCGAACCAAGTCGGGCCCATTTGTAAACAAAGGTTGATTTCCCCAATCGTGGCCCTTTGTGACCCATCAAATACATTCACATTCATAATCCCTGCTTGTATCTCATGGAAATCTTTACCCAACCTTTTCAGAGTAGTCAGTGGATAAATGTTGAGGCTTGACCCCCCATCTATAAAGACTCTGGCAAAGAAATTGTCCTCAAACTGTACTGTGATTTGCAGTGCCCTGTTGTGACATAATCCTTCAGGTTGTAGTTCATCTTCGTAAAAGGTGATCTTGTGGCTTTTCAGTACTTGACCTAACATGTTGGCCATCTCTCCATTGGTGATGTTGTTGGGCATGTACGTTTTATTAAACGCCTTTATCAGAGCATTTCTATGTGCCTCAGAATTTTGTAGCAGAGACAGGATAGATATCTGGGTGGGAGTCTGGTTCAGATGATCAATGACAAGTATTCTTTTGAATGTACTTTCCTCTAGAGATCATCTGGACCAGTTTCAATGATGGGTTGTTTGGTAGTAGCTTCATTGCTTGTTCCTTCCAAATTTTTGGGTGTATAGTTCCTTCCAATTCTAGTCGTGCCCTATACAGCACCAGATTCTTCCATTTTTGCTTTTCCTTTTCTCCTAGATTCGGCAACATAATCCTAAGGTATGGCATTAGAATTTAAGGGTGGTGTGTATGCTACCATCACAGTGAAAGGTGTGGCTACTTCTACTTCAAATGGAGTAGGTGTAGTCATAGGTACTGTCACTTTGATTTCAAATAAAGATGATGTGGATACTTCAACTTTGACCGGTGGTTGTATCTGTACCACAATAGGAGTGATTGTGACTGCAGATTTAAGGTTGTCACCTTCCCGAATAAGCCCAATTAACCCTTAAGGGTCCCATTTTTCATCAATTTCTATCACATTTACTACTTCACCACTATGATCTGGGAGGGGATTGTTGCGGACATTTGGTATGGCTTCCTTTGCTTGTATGAATTTGGTATCAATCAGGGTTTCAATATTATCTTTCTGAGTGCAGCATTCATCAATAGTATGCCCCTTCATGCAGGAATGGTACACACATGTTTTATTCGGGTTGACCCATTGGGAGGAGTTTTCTATGGCGACAACGCGAATGAGGGTGACATATTTGGCAACCTTTAATCTTTCATATAGCTGGTCGATGGGCTCAACAATAAGGGTGTATTGTCTGAGCGGCTTGCGATCGAAATTGGTTCTGGGTTTTTGATAGTTTTGACGGGTTGGAGGTGAATAGTAATAGGTTGGTTAGGCGTGAAAGGTGTGATAGGCGGTAGCTGGTTTAGAATATATGGGATGTGAAGGTTGTATGTAGGTGGGGGTGTTTGGTTTGTGAGTGGGGATTTTGGACCTTGGTATACCATCACTGCCCCTACATCTTTCTTCTTTGATATACCTCCTGATTGTAATGCTTTGTTTGTAGCCTACAATGCCTCAAATTTAGTTACCATCCTGCTTTTGATCCTTTCTTCATTCATTTCCCCGAGTTTGATGATGTTATAAATTTGTGATATTCGATGACCATTAGCCTTTCATAGTATTATGGATCCTAGGCCCTAAAGAAGAATTTGTTCCTCTCCTCCTCCTCCAGTGTCGGCCTGACCGTTGCAGTTTCTGACCTCTATCGAGTAGCATACTCACGGAAAGTTTCCGTTGGTTTCTTCTTGAAGTTATGTATGTAGAAGACGTCCATCGTATTCTCTGTATTAAAGCTGAATCGGTCCATGAAGTTTGATGCCATGCTTACCCAATTAACCCACTTCTTAGGATTATGTCTGATATACCAAGATAGGGTGTCTCCAGTAAGACTCCGCATGAATAGTTTTATGCGTATTCTTTAATCTTTCCCAGCTCCCATGAGATTATCATACTACATTGTCAAATGTACCTTCGGGTCACCCGTTCCACCAAGAATCTCGAACTTAGGAGGTTTGTAACCCTCTGACAGTTCTACGTCTGGCTGAATGCATAGATCCTTATAATCCAGATCCTCAATTCCTTTGCCTCCTTCGGCACCCTGGATGGGGCTTGTGAGCTTCTTGAGCTCTTCTGTCACACTGTTAATGAGCAGGTCCTTATTAGTATATTTTGGAGTGTATGAGATTGGCTGAGTAGAGTGGGGTAAGGTTTCCACCTATATGGGTTTATTTTGGTAGGTGTCGGGGGTTGGAGTGTATTGGTGATAATTAGTTAAATTTTGCGAATCAGGGATAGGTTGGAGGGTATTCTGAGGAGTATGGTAAGTGCTTTGTGGGAACTGCGTAGGAAGATGTTGGTGTTTAGGAGGAGTGGGTACTGGTGGAGGATTAGGATTGGGGAGGTGTTGCGTATTGATAGGGTGCGAGAGGATTTTATGGACGTTGGTTTGGTGTATTTTGAGGAGGTGTTGGGTTTTAAGAATTTTGTTGGTTAATGTCTGGGAGGTTTAGGGTGAGTGAGAGGTTTTCCAAGTTGCAGACCGGCTCAAGTTCCCCTTGCAATTCAAGTATTTTCTATTCCAACCGTAGGACCAAATCATTCTGGGCCGGGGTACTCCGACTGTCTGAAGTTTCAACATTTTCCATGTGCACAACATTTTCTTTCCAGATACCACTCATGTCATCCATCTTAGCTTTTCCCTTGCCTTTTGGATTACTCGGAGGAGTAAGAGGAGCCTCTAGATCTGGTGTGATATGCTGACGATGCTAGTATGTGTGAACCAACCTTAGGAGATAGGAATAACCAAAGAAAAATGCAAAAAGTTAAACAAGTAAGTAAGGATTCTGAAAAGTATTTGCAGTATCTAAACACGTATTGCAGAAATATAAATTTGCGTCCTAACGTGGGAAACCTCGTTGTGACCGAGGTAAGCCTAGAGACAAGTAGATTTGGAGAGGTTTTATGTTGACAAATGTTTCATTTCATTAATGTAATAAATAAGATGAACCTAAAAATAACAATAATTAAATAAGTTACTAATGACATCTGCCTTATTACATTCGAATTCCAAAATCACTCAAAATAGATAAACCTAATCTACTTGGTCCCAGAGGGACCTTTCTCATATTTGACCCTCTTGGCTCAGTCAATTAGATTCCCTAGGTCATGCATGTCCAGCAGAAGGTACGTCCTTGCTAGATTTCCTCCCTTATTTCCCTCTGCATTCTCATAGTCTATGACCCTTTTCCTCATCTTCCCTTCCAATTCCATTAGACCCTGCTCCAAATATTCCAACCTTTGTGTCAACCTTGTAGCAATTTCCCTCCACTCGTTAATTGACTCCATGTCTAACTTGCATTATTCCAAATTCCTGGCTTCGGACTCAAGGACTCTTTTGCGTAGCCTCTCATACTTCACTTGTCCTTTCGCAGCCTCATCTATGACCCTGTTTCCTTGACTAACCCCTGGCTCGACTATTCTTGTTATGTTATCTTCTAACCATGACTGGTAGAAGTACACATGACCTTCGTGATATCGATCTAGCTTGATGGTATCCTTTTCCACGATAATATTCAAATTCCACATGTTCTGGGCCTCACATTTATATGGAATGGCATCATCCTAAAACTCGGCTCTGTAATGACTCATTTTGGAGAGTCGTGGTATGACTTGTTTTCTACCAGGTTGTCTCATGACCCTGATAGGAGCATAGGGATGTATTCCCCTTAACCCAATCAATAGCAAATACGGAACATCCCTGGATCTAAGGATGAATTAGTTAGTGGGGAACCACTCGAACATCCGGTGAACCTTGTCCTTCGTCAAATTGCTAAAAAACTGTGTCCATTCTGTAGCATTCTTTGGCTGTCCAAACCTGTTTCGGATAAAGGTCATTCTTTTTGAATGATGGAAAGCTATGTGATCATTCCATGGTCTCTGTGGAAACTCTTGAAGATATTGGCACCTCTGAAGATGTTCTAACAACGAAATTTGCAGCAGTAAGTTACGACCCTTAAAATGTTTGAATCCTTTCTTACAACAATCCAAAGCCAGGTATATTTCTGCTACAATCATCAGAACAATAGTATAGGTTTACCCCTCAATTTCCTCCATTAAAGCTTTGGTTACCATGACCAACCTAGTGTTAATTATGTCCCCTTAGCTTGGAAACACTATCATACCCAGAAAGGAGATGATGAATACAAAAACTCTACGATGAGTCCAACCCAGGGAAGTGACGGAGAATTCATCATGGAAGATACAGTAAGATTTGTTGTGTCCGTATTGTTCATAGAGGAAGTCTAAGGGTATGTAGGACTTCTTCAGGCATTCCAAGTCATCATTTTTTCTCAGACCCATCATCTTTAGAAACCCCTTGGTAGTGCGGTTTTTTGGTACTAGTAAATCGGGACTATCCCATGGTAATCCAGCGAATCCTCCCGTTTCCTTAAAAAGATGAGTCATTTATATTTTTCCAAAATAGAATACAACCATTTCTCTATCCCAAACATAATAGTAGCCTCGATCAACATGCTGTTTGGCTGGATGTCCAACAAGGAGGGTAATTTCCAAGAACCCTTTTTCACATGATTTTTATCGCTTGGAGAAAGGTTTTTCCACCAATGCAGCAATAATGGTGGTATATTTCAGACCATGCTAAACATGGGAACTTCTTGCCTCATTTTCTGCAAAAATAAACAAAGTTAGACCCTTGCCCCTCCGGATTCGACTACTTACAAATTAACAATTAGCATGTCGGCATTTATCTCTCCAAATAATGCACATATCATGGTTGCACCCGTTGGGATTATGGAAATCCTGGTGGACTTTGGACAAGGTTTTTCTTGGAGGGTTATTATGCGGACAATATATTAACCTATGCTAGCTTTGATCATGATGCATGTACAGTTATTATCATAGTAAGATTTCTATAGAAGTCTAGACTGGTACCCTTAATTGGACAGCTTGAAAGGGAAAGGCACGGAACCATTGATTGCACCAATGGTCGACTAGTTACCGCAAATATGCCTTTCCAAATGTAAAGGGTGATTTCAGGAAGACCACGAACACTCATCAAGTGCCTCTATGGTATTAGTACGCACGAGTGGAATACAGTGTTGAGCATGCTTTGTGAAAAATAAATAAATAACACATTGTCAAGTATTTTCACATGTTTGAAAATAAATGCAGTATTGAATGAACGTAATGAGATAAAGGAAAGAAAATAGGGAAGCTAGTTCGAGCAATAAAGGAATTGTAATAAAGAAAATAAAAGGGGTAAGGGCTGGGCAGAGACATGATATAGAAAAATTGAAAGTTGGAAACAAGTGAACACACATTGTAATTAAATGAAGAAATGCATATGAGTTCATATAAAGGGGAGATAGGGGAAATGATGTGCATGTAGTAGTAAAGAAAAACAAGAGCGGGATATTCAAATAATAGCAAAATAACATAAATACACCTATCGAGAGAGACTAATTCATGCATATCAAGTTCGTAATGGTAAGAGCTTAAAGAAAATCCCAAATAGAGTCGCCATGCTGTCGCACCCCCTTTTTCTCGCAAAATCAGGTTTCGACATTTTTGGGACAACTCCTTTTTGAGAGTGTAGGGAATTGGAATTGAAAGAGTTGCCTTCTAATGGATTAAGGTGCATTACGACACCTAGAGCAGATAACTCATGTTGTACCATCACTAAAGATCGGGTAAGGACTCAAAATTACTTCAAAGGGAAGGTGTTAGGAACCCCTCAAGGTCCACAACGGTGGGTTCACCCGAACTTAACTTATGAATTAGTCTAATAAAGAAGCGAGAGGATTACTTAATCGGGAAGGGGGCCCTAAATTTTTTAGCCTAAAGGATCACCCCGTGCAACATAAATAACACTTCGTAACTCCCTCAAGTCGGGTTATTACTCATATTATTCAGCGAGCACAAACTCTCGTCTAATACTACCCGATTATTATCATTAAGTTATTACCTAAAGCACTCTTATTGAGTCTAGTTCATTCCTCTGCGTGCATTACCCTTCCCTTACCCATGGCCTTGGAGGTATTAGGACCTCTATTTGGGGTAATTCTAGACTACACCTGGGTTACTCAAAAATATAAAAGACTAGGCATCAAACAAAAACAAATAGGGCCTTTAAACAAAGAGGCAAATAAGGGCTCACATTGACCTCCACACATAACAACAAATGCACTCAATTGAAAGGCTTAATTTAAAGTCATATATGCAGGATTTCTATGCGGAAAATAGTGATTCACAGAAGCAGTTTTATTAAGGTGAGTCAAGACCTATTGTTTGCCTGATGATTTTATTTAGTGATACAGCGGGTCACTTCAGACAGTAAGGAATTGCAATTTTGGAACAATGATCATTATTAAAAATATTGTTTAATTGATTTACTAAGATGATTATACCTAGAGCCAATTGACATAATACTATAGGGGTGATATCTAATGCCGAACTAATTTTAACTCTATAGCCTTGATTTCTAATTACTGTACTGTCTTAAATCCTATACGCATGATCTCTAGGTTAGAAACGGTTTTAGTCATATAGGCATAGTATCTACTATTGAATTGATTTAAATCCTATAGGCATGATTTCTAGATTTGAAACAAGTTTTAGTCCTATAGGCATGGTATCAATTGAACAATAATACAGGTAGAAATGGTGCACATTGCAAGAAAGGAAAAACAGTTAGATCAACATTGAGGTCCTATAGGCATGATTGCTAACATATGTTTGTTGGACAAGTTAATACAACCTATAGGCAGAATTTTTAATGCAATTTAATTTCTTATAGACATGATTTCTAATATGCAAGCATAGTATATCACTCACACAATTTCAACAGAGATGAGTTAAAATATGATTAACAGAGCAAATGAAACCCTATTGGAAGGATGTCTACCCGGATTCCCCAAAGAGAACAAAGACCCTTCCTAATTTTACCATATACCCTAGAATCTGATTGTTAAAAAATTATTACAACAACAACAACCTAGTATAATCCCACTTAGTGGGGTCTGAGGAGGGTAGTGTGTACGCAGACCTTGCCCCTACCCTGGGGTAGAGAGGATATTTCCGAATAGACTCCCAACATTCTTCACTCCAAGAACTTTACCCCTTGCTCTTGGGGAGACTTGAACTCACAACCTCTTGGTTGGAAGTGAAGGTTTCTTACCATCATAACAACCCCTTTTGTCTCACAAACTTATTACAGGACATAGTAAATAAATAAATTACATAATAGTAGTAAGATAAACAATAGTAGCCTTCATTAAAACTAAATCTAGGAACCGGGCCTTCACACCAATCAAATTTGAGGATCCTTTCATAGGTACATCATAGCCAAAATATGAGTGATTCACTCATAGCACATATAGAACCAGGTTTTCAGTATGTCAAAGTTCCCAAGGGCCTCAGAGACCAAGGGCGATGCTCACACCAGAACCATGTATTTAGCAGATGATTCACAAGAGATGGTAACCAGTTCCTAGTGTGTCATAATTCACAAGAGTCTCATGTGGACCCTGAGCAATTCTCACACTAGGGTGGTTGAGAACCTAAGGGACTAAGAGTGAGGTTTTAAAAATCAGCATATAAAAGGGAGTAGGGGCATATTTTAAAATTTTTTGATTTTAGAAGAAAAAAGGTTTAGAACACATAATTGCATTCAAAAAATAGCAAACTATGCAAAGTACATAGTTCCAAATAGGTTAATTCAGAAGATAGACTTAATTATACTAAGGGAGCATGCTGATATTTAAGACAACCATTGTTTAATCACAAAAATAACTTAGGCAAAGTAGTCAGATCATCACATGACATATTAACAGATATGGCACATGAGCAACAAATCAGGAGAAATTAACTAATTACATGCTTGTAGTATCCTACGAACGCAAGTTTCGAAACAAGTGCAGGATTAACAAACAGTGTGCCCCAACAAATTTGAACATTAAGCTAACTTATAAGAGGATTCATATTATTCAAAATATCTAATCTTAAACTAACAGTATTAACCATAAGATTAGAAGAGAGTCACAGGAGCATAAAAAGTAGAATCATGCTAAAAGTAAGGTTCAAGACATGTTGTTCAAGTAATACTAATTATGAAAAATATGGATTATAAAATGACAAGGGATTAGGGATTGCCAGTTAAGAAAGAAAGCAAGTAGATATGCTACATCAATTAAGTTCCATAATCACTTGGCCTGGCTTTCAGCCAGCCAAGACCAGAAATAACGAGCACAAAATCAGAGTAAAAGAACTAAGTTTTAGTGAGTGTATGAGAGTTCGAGTTTGTCTTAAAGGGACGAGGGGAAATGGTTCAAATAGTGTTCAATTAGGTAGACAAATAAGGGAATAAATTAAAAATACACAAATAAGGAAAGAAAATAAATTCAAAATCAATTGAAGTCAGAGTTCATCCAATTCACGAGTAATCGGGCAAGTACTACTTAGAATAAGGTAAGTACCATATAGAATCAATTATCAATCAGCAAATAAGGTAAAGAAGTAAAATAACAAGGTAGGGTGAATAAAATAAGGAAAATATCAGTACTATATGAGAGAGGAAAGAGTAACCAGATGTCAGCAAAAAGGTTTCAACTCTAATTTTCGGGTAAAACCATAAAATAAATAGAGATAAACGACAAGAGTCTCATGCTTCATAGGATGAACATATATGGGAACATATTTACATAATACACAATCGAAACATATCTGCCCCAAAATAAAAAGGTTTGAAACCCTATTTTTAGGTAAGCCATAAAATCGATAAAAATAAAGGTAAAGAATCAAGTATTTTAGTAAAATGAACATAGACAGGGGTTATTCATAGAATTGAACCAGATCTGGTTCGATTAAAGAAGATCTTAAACCCTAAATTGGGTAGCTAAAAGATTTAACAAAAAATAAGCAGATTTATACAGAATAACATAAAAATAAAGTTAAAATCAGTTTTGGGTTTGAATCGGAAAGATCTAAAAACTCTAACCTTAGGGTTAAGTAAGAATCCACATGATATATGAAAATATTTGTACTTACAGAGTTTAGAGTGAACACAGACGAAAATAATCAACAGGTCTGAGATTTTAAACCAGATTTGGTTCGGATCTCTCCAGATTTGCTTGCCATTTTAAGCAAGCTATTATGTAATACCAAAGAACGGGTAGCCAGTAGGAAAATATAACCAAATAAGGTAAGGAATCACATGTTGATTCCATTTTTGGGGTTAGAATCAGAGGGGAGATGGGAGTGAGTCGCTACGGTTTCAAAAGAGAAAAGGGGGAGGGGGCAGATGGGAGAGTTTTAGGGCGGCGGAGTGGGTTAAATGGGGTTAGGGTTATACCAGGTAGGATAAAATTTAAAGCGATTGGGGTGTTGTGACTCGTTGATCTTTAGAGATCAGCGGCTGATATTGTAAAAAGGAAATTGGGTCAGGTTTTGAAATGGGTATGGGTCTGGGTTAATGGGTATTTGGGTATTGGGTATTGGGTATTAGGGTATCGGGCTGATGTATTCGGCTGGGCTAATAGGTAGTGTATAGGTCCGAAATTAATTAAGAAAAAGGGCTAGATTTTAAATACCTAATTAAATTAGTAAATAATTTGTATAAAATAATTAATAAATAATAAAAATATCACTTGTGCATAAAAATAATTTAAAATAATTACTTAATATTATAAAAATATAAAAGTTATTTTTTATATGAATAATGTGTGTGTATATATATATATATACATATATATATATATATACACATATATACATATATATATATATATATATATATACACACACATATATACATATATATATATATATATATATATGGGCTATTATTGCAAAATATACAATTTTAGCCTAAGGATGCAAACTAAGTATATATAAAAATATTTAAAGCTTAATATGCATATAAATGATGAAAAAATTAAATAACAAATTATTATAGAATTATTTGTGATGCAATTAATAATTATTTATATAAAAATACATGAATAAATTGATTAAAAGCCTTTAAAACTTATGGAAAAATACTAGGTGATTGCCATGCACTATTTTAAAGGTATATATGTGTATTTGAGAGATATGAGGAGACAATTGGGTATCAACAGGACTTATAGTCATAAGCAAGCTTAGTAGATTCTGAAGGATCGATACAGAGATGTCTATACTTATCTTTTTGAGGCTATAGGGTTTTAGGAAAATTTCACTTCTTTCTTCGTCTATCATGTGATTTTATCCTATCTTGGAGTTTGAGTCATTACATTCTTGTTCTCTCATATATGGTGAGGACACGCACAACATCTATTGCGGATCAGGAGCCGGAGGCCCAAGGTTCAACCACTATTAGGGGTAGGCCCCAGGGCCAAGGTAGGGCTAGAGATAGGGGCAGAGCTCAACCTAGAGCACACACAGTAGCACCTATTGCAGAGCCCCAGATCGAGTAGGAGGAGGAGATCTCTATTCAGACGGTAGTAGTTAGACCAATTCAGGTCCTAGAGGGGTTCATTGCTACCCCGATGCTTCAGGATGCTCTAGTCCGACTAGTCTGCGTTATGGAGAGTGTGGCCCATGCCGTAGTATTTCCTATGGCACCAGCTGTCTCTAAAATTGGGGGAGGAGCCCCGACTCCCGCTACTCACAATCCAAAGCAAATGGATCGCAGATGTCAAATTCAGACAGTTCTAGCTGTTGGAGCAATACATCGTGTCATTGCTGCACAACCCATTGAGGGACTCGCTATGTCATCCGAGGGGTTGAAGAGGTTGGATAATTTCACCAACCTATTTTCTATTCGCTTTGGAGATGCACCTTCAGAGGTCCCTCAGGATTTCTTAGACTGGTTCCACGAGGTACTGCAGAACATGGGTATAATAAAGTCTAATGGAGTTAACTTTGTAGTGTTTCAGATGCATTGCTCCGCCAAGAGGTGGTGGCAGGAGTATGTTCGTAGCAGACCAACAGGTTCACCTCCACTCACTCGGGATCAGTTCTCGCTATTTTTGGAGATGTTCATCCTTTTTACTGGGTAAGAGGACTACCGCAGCCAGTTTGAGCACCTCCAGTAGGGTAGCATGATTGTTACCCAACACGAGACGAGGTTTATGGATTTATCTCGCCATGTAGTTGTCTTGATCCCTTGTTATTCCCCGTAGTATTAAGATGATGTTATGCTCCGCAGTATTATATTACGATGATGTTATGCTCCACATTATTATATTACGATAATGTTTCACCATGTAGTATTGTACGATGAATTTGTCGTAAGATAATTGACATCAGTTCAAGGATAAGATAATTTGGATATTATAAGTATTATGCTATTTCAAGCAAGTGATAAGTGAATTCGTGAAAGTAAGATGGTAAGCGAATTAAAAAAAATGAGTTTCATCGAAGGTTGTCATTTTGAGATAAAATACAGTCCGAGCTATAATGCCCGATATTTATGGACTAGTGTCATACAAGGTACAACATGACCATGATAGCAAGATGTATAAAGTGTGTTAGAAGTACATAGTATTTTAAGTAATTTGAGATAATTCTTGATTATGTGAATGATTGATTAATTGTGGAAATAAATATGGTATTAATTATGATAATTAAGTATATAAAGATCCTTTTAGGGCTTTCACATGGAATTAGGCTAAGCTAAGGTGGAACCAATGTTCATGATGAGTCATAACACATGAATGCATTGATTACACGTTAAGGGATTTTTTGGATAATTAACTTTTCTTGGTCTCTTTATTTGGTAATATATCTTAGAAAATAAGAGAAGTTATGGCATGCTTAGAATTAGACCAGAAACATGATAAGCTTGATAATGATGGAGCCTCAAAATATTTCGTTTGAACTTCATAATGCGATAAAGCGTGAGATTTGCGATTCTAAGAGAGTAAGGTGCAATCGTTCTCAAGAATATAATACAAATTTTTTCCTACTTTGATCCGCAGTTACGTATGTTTTCGCAAAAGACATGTATTAGAGGGATTGTCAAGAGAATCGGCTTAGGTATGTTAAGGCTATCCCTTCTTTCTTTTGTCATGATCCAAGCAACGATACATAAACTTAATACTATTCCATAAATGATTCTACTCTTAGTAGTAAAGGATCACTACCAAAAAATCTAATTTTAGCGACAGACAAATTTTGTAGCTAAACTGAAAAATCCGTCGCTAAACTCATTTAACGATGGATTAGCAATGGATTATCAAGAAATTCCGCTAGCTACGGGCGTTTTAGAAATAGATTAGCGATGCTGTTCATAGCTAATTCTAGTTTTTTTGTAGTGGATGTCTATGTTATTCATTCATGTAAAATGATATTCAAGCATGCCTAAGTATGTTCCTAAGTCTCTATTGACGTATTTGATAAAAATGTTAATGCTCATAATATAGTTGTGAACACATGATTTTTGCCTCACTTGAATTACTCCTATAGGATTCTTAGAATTAGGATTTTTTTTATTATCTGAATTTTAGAGAATTAATTGCATGTTTTTTTGTTTTTTTGCATTTTGTGTGCATTCTTAGTTGGCATAATTCATAAAAAAATACAATAAATAGGACATTTGCATTTAGAACCCAATTTTATATTTTTTTAGGTTTATTAGTTAATTACTATTAACAAAACAAAACAACAAAAAATAACAAAAATAATCCCTTTACATTTTTTGTTTAATTCAAGTCTTTATTATTTTTAATTTAACAAAAATGAAATAAAAATGAGTTGAATTAAATAAAAGAAAGCGATTAATTGAGAAGAAAATAAAAGAAAAGACAACAGGCCAGCCAGCTTTGGGCCATCATTTAATTTAATTTGGCTAGCCCAAGTCAAACTCCCCTAAGACCCGTTTCGAATTGGCCTAAACCCACAAATGATCCGGTCCAGTCTTTTAAAAAATAAAACGACGTCGTTTCTCATCCCTTCAAATATGACCGTTGGATCTCATCAATCTAACGATCTGGAACTAACTAGGTTTTAGGTATTTAAGTGTCTCAATAGCCCCCTACCCCCCAAATCGCCATCTCTAACACCCCATTATACACCATCGCTCCTCCGCCGTCCCCCACCGTCTACTGCCGGCCGGAAATCGCCTCCGCCGGCGGCGACTGTCCAACAGCCATGAAAATTACACCATTACCTCACCTCCTTCTCCTCATTACGAATCTAGCCTTGTTTTCCCTCAAATCCCATCCTAGCCCTTTGAATATCCGAATCAGTAGACGACGCCTCCGCCGTCTACGGCGGCACCACCTCCAAATCCTGCCCAAGTCACACCCTGGACCCTCCTCACCTTCCTCTTCTTAAATCCTCGTTTATTTTCCCTCGAATATTCCTCCAACGCTTTGAATTTTAGATCAAAAAATCATCCAGAATCCTAATTTTATAAATTTGGGGATTAACGAAGTCTGGGCTATAATAGCCCTTAATTATGTGTTTTCTCATAAAAATACATAATTAAGGACGATTATAGTCCAAATAAATCCAAGAAAATTTCCAGATTCGATGATTGGTCAAAATTAAATCAAAATCAGTAAGTTCCTCAATCTTTATCTTTCTTTCTTTATTTTTCTTTCTCTTTGCATACGTAAATATCTCTTTAATACATAATTTCCTGGTCTTTCATTTCCAGTATTTCTTTATTTGAGTTAGGGTTTCGATTTAGGTCTCTAATTTTCGTATATTGCAGTCATATAATTTAGTTCTTATTTGTTTTTTATCTGATTGTGTGTCTGATTCGCTTGTTGATTCATGATTGTTGCTGTTTATTATGATATTAGTTTTACTTTAGTTTTGATTTTTTATTTGTTTGCTGGTAGTTCATTGGTTTTAGTCTTAGCCTTAGGACATTATTGTTAATTAGATTTCTTTTCCACTCTTGACTGATTAGTTTAATTGTCAGGATTTCTATTAGTTTTAATTGTTTGGATATAGCTGAATATTTCCAGCATTGGTGAGTAATTAACTATGGTTATTTGACCAAGTTAAAAGAGGCTGGGTTAGCTTACATAGGATTGGTAATTTCAGATTGAATAAAAGGGTAGTTTAGGTATTTTAGATAAAAGAAATCTTGTAGTAACTAAAATGAAAACCCCTAGAACTTTCTAGATGGGGTTCCAATAAGAATTTTAGAAACTTAGTGATCTAACTTGGGTAAGAAGTCAGTCTTTTAGGGACTAATTAGTAAAAAACTAAAAAATAAAAGTGGGGGCAAGGCGGAAAAGGTAAAATCTAAAACTTCCCTTAGTCTTGCCTATAAAGGCAGCCCATTACTGCCTTGCTGAACAAGTTTGGGGAAGTCTGAAAAATTTGAAATTCAAATTCAAAAACAAAGGTCTGAAATCGGAGAGGAAAGAGTCCATTTTAGATCTTGGATCTTCAAAAAAAACAAAAAAAAAATAGCACAAAAACTCCAAAAAATACTATTCCATTGAGGTTTTCTTAAGATAAGTTTGAATTCCAGCTGTTAAATCAAATTCTCAGTTCATATAAGGTGAAAAATGGTTTGAGTATTCTTTAGATCTTAGTGGTTCAAGTTCAGAGATTCCTGGGTTGATTTCGAGTGTGTTTTGGTTCAGTCTAATCTGTTTTCAGTTGTTTATTGGTATTTATCCTTCTGCAAATCATTCCTGGGTTGCTCTGACATTGTGTTGGGTTGAAATTGATCCTGTTGCTATTGGTTTTGACTGCTGCTCGTTACTGCTTAGCTGATTATCCATTTCTTCTTATTCTGCCTCAAATTCCATGTACATTTTAAAACCTCTAATGATGTATGAAGAAGCTGAATTAGCAGATCTGTATTTGAGTTATTGAAGAAATAACACATTGCTCCTGCTATTGTCATGAAAATTCGATTAAGTATTAGATTTCTATTTCTCTAAGTTCTAAGGTAAATTGAATTTAAATTTTCTAATATTGTAATAACTGGACTGTTCAAAATTAGATTTGTCTTTATTTGTTTCATTAGTTTAATTCTGATATAGTTTGATTCTCTACAATTAATAGATACTAATTTGAAAGTAGTTGATGGTAATTAAACTGGATTTTCATTAGTTGAGGAGCTTTGATTCAATTAATGAGTTCATAGTTCGACAAATTCGAATCTGAAAGTAGGCTAGTGGATACTAATTTGCTTATCATGCTTGCTTGTTAGAAATCAGAAACAAATGGTAGTAGTTACTTCTAACGTTTGGTCCATGATTAAATTATGTAAAGAGATTATTGATCAACATTAAAGGTTATTAGATTTTCAGATCTAGTGTGAAAGTTTATTAGAATGCAAATAAGTTAAAACATGAATGAGTTTTGGATTTAGACAATTAAGAGTTTGTCAAGTCCAATTGTGATTAAAGTTAAATTCTGATGTGTTCATTATCAGATTTAATAAAATCAGGTTTTGGGCCCATTATCGGATCTAGTAACAGGCCCAGTCAAGGCCGTGAGGTCTCAATTCAAAGGCCCTAATCTCACCTCACATTATATTTGGGCTTGTGTAGAGGCCCACAACTGGGCAGCTCTTTATAGAGCCTGACCGAAAATTCCCCCTTCTTGGGCTAGTCTCAAGGCCCAATGTGCTGAAAGTCTGATTTTTTAAAAGTTGTAATTTAATTTGATAATGCAATTCTAGGCCTTCCAAGTTAGGTAGCGAATTTAAATAAAGAATTTTTCCTCTTTTTTAAGTTTGGACTTGAACTTGAGGCCCGAATTTTATAGTGTTAATTAATTAGGTTTTTTTAGAGACCATCTTTAATAGAGAACAATAGTCTCTTTAGGATGCCTTTTTAAAATAATTTGAGGTGCACCGCGCCAAATAAAACTACAAATTGCGTGGACCTCTTTAATTACTTCTTTAAAAATATTTAGAACTCGGGACATGCCATTTAGCAAATTTTCATGGCTTCCCGCAAAGTTAACAACACGTTAGTCACTTTGGGCGCGTTCTTTCCCAAAATGTTGAATAAAGTGTGTCGCGGATCCGGGTGAATTTCATATGACGTGATCCAAAAATATTTTTTAAACGACGTTCAATTTCTTTAAAATTAATTAAAAGCGGTAAAAAAATTTAAAATTACATTATAGGATGACATGTATTAAAATAAGAGTTTTAGTCAATTATAATAGTTTAAGTGACCGTGCTAGAACCATGGGATCTGGGGGTGCCTAACACCTTCCCTCGGGTCAACATAATTCCTTATTCAGAATTTCTGGTTCGGAGACTCCATTCGGAAAGTCGAAATTTTTCTCGATTTGGGATTTAAGATGAACAGGTGACTTGGGACACCAAAATTCAAACCTATCCCAAGTGGCAACTCTGATAAATAAATAATCTCATTTCGAATAATGTCACTTAAAGTGGAAAAACTCCCTTATACACTATCATTCGGGGTAGGTGTGTAAAAAGAGAGGTGTGACAGCTCTGGCGACTCTGCTGGGGAAACGAACCCAAAATTTTGATTCAGGGTTCAAGAGTTCGAGCTTAGTATAACTGTTATATTTGGCTTTATCTTATTTTACTACATGTTCCATACTAAATGTGCTAAATGTTTTACTGCTTTGATATTTGTTGAACTGTATAGATAAACTGTTACGAATCCCTTCCTCTCTCCGAGTCTTCTACATCATGGAGAAGGGTGCACTTCGTGTAACTTCTCTTCTTTTTAGAGTCTTTTCCCATTTAGAACGAGGTTTGGATAAGTTGCTAAGCCGGCGGAGCTTCTGTATCCCCGGTAAGCTGCCCCCCGGCTCGAGTTGTCCGCTCGGGTAAGCCAAGTCTAGAACAATAAACTCAGGTTTTAAACCTAGTATAACAAAGCCTCATGCCGGATCCCTAGTAGGAACGTTTGTTTGTATCATGTGCATTTGACTCAGGAGACTCAACACAGAGGTTGGGTCTGTCTAAGACAGGTGACCTGAAATGAAAAGACCATCCTGATGCATATTACGTGCTACTTGTGCATTTATTTGCTCAGCTTTGCATGTTTTTGAGCATGTAATTTTTTCCTAAATGAATTACTCCCATAGTTTCAAAACAAAATATTTTCTTTTACTATCTGCAATTTTGTGAATTCTATGGCATTTCGTGTTAACTATTTGCATTTTCGGTTGTGCATTTTAATTCATACAAAATTATAAAAAATATGCATTTAGGTTTAGTTTTACATATTTTGGGAATCAGTTAGTAATTAGGAATTTCACAAAATTACAAAAATTACAAAACATAGTTTACTCTTGTTTCAATTTTAATTTTGGAAGTTTGGTAGTTTTTATTTTAATTTGGTATTTGATTATTTTGTCACAATTATTAGAATTAATTAATTTGGTTTAGTAGGTTGATTCAGTTATAATTCAAGATTTTTTAGTTTAATTTGGAAAATGAAAGAAAAAGGAAAAATGAAAAGGAAAAAGAATAGAAGAGGAAATTAAAATAAGAAATGCCTTCATGGATTACCCATGTTTTGGGCCAAATCCGGACTGAGCCCAAAATTCCTCAACCCACTTCAAACCAGACGACCCAGTCCAAGTATTTCCCAACCTAGTCCAATTTTGCCCGCACCAAACGACACCGTTTTGACCCAGGCAAATCCAAGCCGTCCATCGTCTATCATCGAACGGTCCAAATTTATTCAAGGGGTTTACATAAAAGTGTAATAATACCCTTTACAAAATTAGAGACCAAATCTTCATCCTCCTCGTACAACCCTAATCCCCACCGTCTTTGCCATGGGCCGCCGGCCGGAAATCGTCTTCGCCGGTGGCGAAACTCAAACACCCTCCAAAATTACACCATAGCCTCTTCTTCGTCTCCTCAATCCAAATGTTGCCTTGGTTTCTTTCAAATACCATCCCAACTCTCCAAATAACCCAAATCCTAGCACGCGGCACTGCCGTGCACGGCGGCGCCACTCCCAAAACCGCTTCAAAATAATACCCTGTGTTCTCTTAGCCTCCCTCTTCTCAAATCTCTGTCTGTCTTTGCTCGAATCCCCCTCCAATGCTTCGAATTTCAATTTTAAAAAGGGACAGAGCCCTAGAAATCTAAGTACCTCGAATTTTTCCAATTTCCTGAGTCTGGAGCTCGAGTCAAGTCTCAAGATAATGTGTTCGCTTGTTTTTACTGAAGAACACGCGTGTAAATCATTCCGGGGCTCAAATCGGAGTTCAGTTGGTTCAAACTGGCATAAGTAAGATTTTTTATTTTTTCTTCTTTTATTATTTGAATCTTAAAATTAGTTTAAAACTTTATTTAATTCATGTATGTTTCTATAGGTTTTAATTAGTTTATACATGATTTGTGTCTGTCCGTATTAGGTTAGTTTTAATTCATAACAGGTCAGTTTTTCATAATTTGGTTATTTATTAGTGATTGTTTCAATGATTAGTTAATTTTTATTTTTGATTGCTGATTACTTTAATTTGGTTTCGATGAATGCCATTGTTTCAATTTAGTGTTTCTACTAAGTATAGGCTTCAATTTTCTAGGCGACCCTATTTAGTCAATTTTTTATTTTTATTTTTTTTGTTATTTCAGTGTCTAGTTTAATAAGTAGTTTGTTTATTATTGTTGTACTAAATATAGGCTTCAATTTTCTAGGCGACCCTATTTAGTCAATTTTTTATTTTTATTTTTTTTGTTATTTCAGTGTCTAGTTTAATAAGTAGTTTGTTTATTATTGTTGTACTAAATATAGGCTTCAATTTTCTAGGCGACCCTATTTAGTCAATTTTTTATTTTTATTTTTTTTGTTATTTCAGTGTCTAGTTTAATAAGTAGTTTATTTATTATTGTTGTTCGTTTAGTTGTTTGGATATAGCTGAGTAGGGTAGATCTTTGCTTAACCATGGTCAATCCTTAACCAATTATCAGGGTTGGAGGTTTGGGTTTGCCTAGGTTAGTAATTTCAGGGGTATATAGGGGTATTTTGGGCAATTAAAATGGGTTAGAATGCTGTAGTTCAAACTAGAACACCCTAGACTCTTCTAGAATAGGGCCTTAGTGTACATTGCAGAAGTTTAGTGTAATAACTTAGGCAACAAGTCATAACTTTAGGACAAATAAATAATATCTGAAAATAAAAGAGGGGGAAAACATGTGAGTGGAATCTAGAAGCTTCCTTCCCCTCTTCTGCCTATAAAAGGCAGCTCCCTTGCCTTCATTTACAAGGTTTAGAATCTGAAAATCCCCCCCCCCCCACACACACTTTCCACAAGTTTTCATCAACTAAAATTTGAATTTCAAATTCAAAATTCCTTTAGATCTTAGTTCCAAAGCAAGATAAAACAAAAAAAAATACTGCTACATTGATTTTCCTTAGATCAGTTTTAAATTCCAGCACTCAATTCAAATCTCTAGTTTATTTAGGTTCAAAATGGCTTGAATTTCCTAGCTTGTATAGTACCTGACGTTTAAAAGCTCCTAGAGTCATTTTCAAGTTTGAATCTGGTCTATTCGAGTTATTTTTAGCTGGTTAATGGTTATATGATTACTGGATTTTGTTTGGATATTAATACTGGGATTCGAGATCACTTTTGAGTTGTTGTTACCTGTTGTTGCTGCAACTGACTGCTCATTCTTCATTGTTGTAACTTCCAGGTACACTTCATGAATCCAACATAATGTAGATATCGAAGTTGAAACAAGAAATGAAGTTTGTTGCATGATTTTGCTGGAGATTTGGCTATTTAATGTTTTGTATCTGAATATGTTCCTCGATTTAGCTAATGTTCTTATTGTAGATAAGTATGGACTGTATTAGACTGTAGAACTATGGGATTTGTGGTTATTCATCTATATTAGCCTAGTATAGTATAGTATAATCTCTCGTGTTAATTTGATTTGTTTTGAGATTTAGAGGATTGTTGTGAGTAGTTCATAGTGTAGTTAATACAGATCTGGCTAGTAAATCCACTTGAGATTTACATTCAGAATAAGAGGCTAGGTAAAAATTGAACCCAAAATAACATAAATTGTTCTGTTGATGCAGAAGTGATATCTCTTGCATTTTAGAATAGCAAGTTCTTTCAATTTGTATACTATGCCCTTTTGAAAAAGTAAAACTCAAAAATCAGTGTATTTACAATTCGAAACAGTAGCATGCTTCAGTTCCACACGATCTGCTCTTAGTTAAGTTAATTAAGTAGTGAATTTCAGGCCAAGTGGTCATTGGTATGTGAAATTATCTCCAAAGTTTTTTTTCAATGTTTTCTTCAACTCTAATTCATGTTTTGTATAAATTAGAATTTAAGTCTTGTCATTAGCTCATTAATTGCATCATTACTTGTTCTCAAATCAGCTAACATAGTAGTACAATTCCAACTTAATTCAAAATAACGCTTGGACCGCCTGGGCCATGATTTTGGGCCTAATTTGGCCCAGTCATAAACATTACCTAAAACCTCGCCTGGTTTATCTAATTAGGGACAGGCTGGTACATGTATGGGCCTAGAATCTAGTTTAATTATTTTGTTTGTGTGAAGACCCGACTCGTCGTCTCATGTATTACAACCCCGTTTCCCCAATTTAATTCTTCTTCATGTTTCATTATCGACATTGCTTGTGTTGGTGTTGAATTGGATTGGCTTGGATAGGAAATGAGACACTTAGTCTCTTTAAGGAAGGCTTGGTTTGGAAAAGTCAACGGGATGTTGACTTATGAGTTAGAGGGCTCGGATGTGAATTTCGGTGATTCGGTTAGCTTCGGGAGATGATTTGTGACTTAGGGGTGTTATCGGATGTTATTTTGAAGGTCCGGTGTAGAATTAGGTTTGAATTGGCGAAGTTAGAATTTTGGCGAATTCCGGTTGGTAGGTAAGATTTTGATCCGGCGGTCAGAATGGAATTCCAAGAGTTGCAGTAGCTCCGTTAGGTGATTTGGGATATGTGTGTAAATTTTCAAGTCATTCGGAGGTGTTTAGGTCGTATTTTTGACCGAATGTGCAATTCGGAAGTTTGTAAGAAACTTAGGCTTGAATTTGATGTGATTTGAAGGTTTTAGTGTTGCTTGATGTGTTTTGAGGATTGGAGCGATTTGGAATGAGGTTTTAGGAAGTGTTGGTGTTTTTAGTTGAGGTCCCGGGGGCCTCGGGGTGGATTCGAGTGGTTAAACGAAAGTTTTTGAAGTTTGCTTCAGGTCTGTTGTTGTTGCCATCTGTATTTCCGCTTCTGCGGAAATGGACAACAGAAGCGGATGAGGGGTTGCAGAAGCGGTCAGGCAAGGGCTAGAGTAATTTCTGCATAAGCGGAAGATGGTCGCTTTAGCGGGTCCGCAGAAGCGGACATTTAACCGCAGAAACAGTTTTGGGTGGTCCGCATAAGCAGACTCTGTGTCACACAAGCGAAGTTTTGGTTTTCAAGTGAAGACCGCATAAGCGGATTTTGGCCGCAGAAGCGGTCCCACATAAGCGGAAGCGGGACTGCAGAAGCGAAAGTCACTGTGGACAGAAGGGTTTTTAATGTTATATTTCATCCGCGAGCAAGAGGTAGTTTCCACCATTTTCGAGTGACTTGGAGAGCTTTGGGCAAGAATTTTTGAGGGTTTTGACTGATAATCGATTGGAGGTAAGTTACTTGGCCTAATTATTTGGGTTTATGGTAGATTTATCATGGAAATTAGTGGAAATTCACCAAAATGGGGTAAGTTAGGGCTTGAGAGGTTATGATGTAAAAAAAAAAGGAATTTGGAGGGTCAAATGGACTCCGATTTTGGTAAATTTTATATGTACGGACTCGCGGCGAGACGAGTAATCTGGTGATGTGAATTTTGTAATATTTCGAGAAGTGGTCCCGGGGCTCGGGTTTTGCCAACTTCGTGATTTTTGATGTTTTTCGAGTTCTTTCGACTGGGTTATGTTTCAATAGTCTATTGTAATGTATTCCTTGTAGTTTTGATCAGATTCGGCATGCGAGGAGGTTGATTCAAGGGGAAAGGCATAGCGGACTAGACTTGTGGCCGGTTTGAGGTGAGTAATAGATGTAGATGATGACCTGAGGGTTTGAAACCCCGGTATATCACACTGTGACGTTATATTAAGGCGAGATACATACTCTATGAGGAGTGCGGGGTCGTTTGTGATTGGGGACTATGGCTTAGTCCATCCCGAGTGATGTTCATACTATGTTCTTGACTAGAGATTGATTGGTAAACATCCTACTTGGATCTTATGAATGTCTTTGGGCTGTGTGCTGATTATTTGAATCCTTTAGGGATTATTATCACTACTTCCATAATACTTAGCATGTTATATGATTTCAGTCCTGAGTTAAACACTGTTTCAAAATGTTTAGTCATAATTCTAAGGTTTTAAAACTTAAACTATCTTTCCTAATGTCTGGAACTGAGAATTTTAACTTGACTTTGCCCGTGTGGCTCACATGCATATTCTGGACTGAGTGTGGATCGGGCTACACACCGCAGCGATGATACGATGATATTGCGCTTAGGCTGTAGGAGCCCCTCCAGAGTCTGAACCCTCACAGTGAGCGTAGGTACCCAAATGGATCGCGCTGCGCGCCGCAGCGGTCATGTGCATTGCATTGTATCCATACATTGATGATTATCTAACCTACCTGTCATTGCTTGTTTGCCATTTCTTTGTTAATTATATTAAACTGCTAGTGGTAGCTTTACATTGTAGTATTTTATGAATTCTCATCTTCAGTCATTATATATGTTTATTACTCACTGAGTTAGGAGGACTCACTTTACTCCCTGCACCATGTGTGCAGATTCAGGTGTTCCGGGAGCTTTTCTCAGGAGTTGTCGAGGTAGCTGCCTGATATCCGCAGGACCCGACTCCTCCCTTTATCTCTTTTGATTTCGCATCTTAGACTCTTTACTTAGTTGTATTAGAGGCTCTAAACTCGTGACCCCAGATCTGTTGGGAGTTGTTTTTGACAGTTATGCTGGCTTTTCGTGCTGTTTCTATTTACTATCGGATTATTAATCTTGTTAATTGCTAAATTAACTTAAACAACTGGTAATGAGATTTCGTATTTGGGTTGAGAGTTTTCAATTGGTCGGGCTTGCCTAGCAATCGTGTTGGGCGCCATCACGACCGGGATTGGGGTCGTGACAAGTTGGTATCAGAGCCTAGGTTACTAAGCCTCACGAGTCATGAGCCGATTTAGTAGAGTCGCGGATCGGTACGGAGATGTCTGTATTTATCCCCGAGAGGCTGCAGAACATTTAGGAATCACTTCTTATTCTTGAAATTCTTGTCGTGCGGCTTTGTTGATCCGAGAACTAATCTTCTGTATTTTATTCTCTCGGGAATGGCGAGAACTCGCGCTACCGGACGTGACGGACGACCACCTTTACCACCTGATAGAGGCCAAGGGCGTGGTCATGGTCGAGGCAGACCAGTGAGGGCAGCACCTGCAGATCCACCAGTTGCCCCGGTTCAGGACCAGCCTCCAGCTGTAGATGCTCCAGCAGCACCTGTTCAGGCACCGATAGTGCCCATTGTGATTCCTGGTCTCCAAGAGGCCTTGGCTCAGATACTATCCATCTGCACTGGCCTGGCTCAGGCAGTCTCAGCCACTACTGCAGAAGCTACCTCACAGACCGGGGGTGGTCATCAGACCCCCGCTACTTGCACACCCGAGCAGGTTGTTCAGGGATTGCAGATACCGGGAGCAGCCCCAGCTCAGCCAGTTGCACCGGTTGCTCCAGTTGTGCAAGTCGCACTAGCTCCAGATTATGTGGTTCCAGCTATACCAGACGACGAGCAGGGTCGACTAGAAAGGTTTGGTAGACTCCAGCCTCCGACGTTTAGTGGTACTAAGGGCAAGGATGCCCAGGTATTTCTAGACAAGTGTCAGCGTATGCTTCGCACTGCAGGGATTTTGGAGTCTAGTGGAGTGGCTTTTACTACCTTCCAGTTCTTAGGGCCTGCATTTACATGGTGGGAGGAGTTTGAGAGGCGTAGGCCTGTTGGAGCAGTGCCCCTTACTTGGCAGCAATTCTCCACTCTCTTTTTGGAGAAGTATGTACCGCAGTCTTGCAAGGAGGAGCTGCGTCGTCAGTTTGAGTGGTTGATTCAAGGTGTCTTGACTGTGAACCGGTATGATTTGAGGTTTACGCAGTTAGCTCGGCATGCTACATGGATGATCCCGACTGATAGAGAGAGGATTAGGAGGTTTGTGGATGGCCTCAACTATCCACTTCGCATTTTGATGACCAGAAAGAGGGTTATGAGTGCTTCATTCGAGGAGGTAGTCGACATGGCTCGAGAGATTGAGACGGCTCGCCATCGGGAGTGTGAGGAGAGGGAGGCCAAGAGGCCTCGAGGTTCAGGTAGCTTCAGTGGTGCTCCGTCTAGAGGCCAGTTCCAGCGTGGTAGGGGTCGATCCTTAAGGCCTCCTCAGTCAGGTCGCCCAGAGCACAGTGGGGCTTCTTCAGGACGTGGTCATCAAGGATTTCAGCAGGGCCAGTCTTCACTTAGTGCCCTTCCAGCACAGAGCTCTACTCCTACTTCTTCATCCCAGGGTTCTTTAGCATCGAGGGGTTCCTTTCAGTCCCCTTCTCCAGCACCGGGTAGTTGCTACAAATGCGGTGAGCTTGGTCACATGAGGAGACAGTTTCCTCGACTTTGCGGTGGTCGATCCCAGCAGAGGGATCAGCTCTCCTCTTCTACTCCATCTACTTCAGCACCCTCCCAGTCAGGTAGGGGTAGGGGCCAAACAGCTAGGGGTCGCCCTAGAGGGGGAGACTGATCTGGTGGCGGTCAGACTCGATTCTATGCTCTTCCAGACAGGAGGGATGACATTGCATCAGATGCTGTTATCACAGGTATTATCTCAGTCTGCCACAGGGATGCCTTTGTTTTGTTTGATCCCGAATCTACCTATTCCTATGTATCTTTTTATTTTGCTCATCACCTGGGGACTACTCGAGGGTGTCTTTCCTTGCTTGTTCACGTGTCCACCCCGGTGGGTGATACTATTATTGTGGATCATGTATATCGATCTTGCCTGGTGACTATTGAGGGTCTGGAGACCCGGGTTGACTTATTGTCATTGGCATGGTAGATTTTGATGTGATTCTGGGTATGGATTGGCTATCTCTGTACCATGCTATTCTGGACTGTCATGCCAAGACAATTACGTTGGCAATTCTTGGTGTTCCGAGGATTGAGTGGCATGGGATGACTGACTATGTTCCTAGCAGGGTGATTTCTTTCCTAAAGCCCCAGCGGATGGTTGGGAAAGGTTGTCTATCATATTTGGCTTTTGTGAGAGATGTTGGAGCTGAGACTCCTAGTCTTGATTCTATTCCCGTGGTGAGGGATTTCCAAGATGTGTTTCCAGCGAACCTGCCGGGCATGCCACCGGACAGGGACATTGATTTTGGTATTGATCTAGTGCCGGGTACTCAGCCCATCTCCATTCCTCCGTATCGTATGGCACCAGCAGAGTTAAAACAACTAAAGGATCAGCTTCAGGATCTCCTAGATAGGGGGTTTATTCATCCTAGTATGTCACCGTGGGGTGCACCGGTCCTATTTGTGAAGATGAAGGATGGCACAATGAGAATGTGCATTGACTACAGGCAGTTGAACAAGGTGATAGTGAAGAACAAGTATCCACTACCTCGTATTGATGATTTGTTTGACAAGCTCCAGGGGGCAAGGCTATTCTCTAAGATTGATCTCTATTCAGGTTATCACCAGCTGAAGATTAGGGATTCCGATATTATAAAGACGGCTTTCACGACGAGATATGGGCACTATGAGTTTCTAGTTATGTCTTTTGGGCTGACTAATGCCCCATCCACGTTCATGCATCTGATGAACAGTGTATTTCGACCGTATTTGGATTCATTTGTTATCATTTTTATTGATGATATCCTAGTATACTCACATATCTAATAGGAGCATGCTCAGCATTTGAGAATGGTATTACAGAGATTAAGGGAGGAGAAGCTTTATGAAAAGTCCTCCAAGTGTGAGTTCTGGCTTGGGTCTGTGGATTTTCTGGGACACGTGGTGTCCAGTGAGGGTATTCAGGTGGATCCAAAGAAGATAAAGGCGGTGTAGAGTTGGCCTAGACCGTCCTCAGCCACAGATATTCGGATTTTCCTCAATTTGACAGGTTATTATCGCCGGTTCGTCCAGGGTTTTTCATCTATTGCTTCGCTCTTGACCAAGTTGACGCAGAAGGGTGCACCATTTGTATGGTCAGACGAGTGTGAGGAGAGCTTTCAAAATCTCAAGACAGCTTTGACCACAGCTCCAATGTTAGTGTTTCCATCAGCTTCAGGTTCTTACACCGTGTATTGTGATGCTTCGAGATTTGGGATCGGATATGTGTTGATGCAGGAGGGTAGAGTTATTGCATATGCTTCTCGTCAGTTGAAGCCTCATGAAAAGAACTACCCTATCCATGATTTGGAGTTGGCTGCTATAGTTCACGCTTTAAAGATTTGGAGGCACTACTTATATGGCGTATCTTGTGAGGTATATACTGATCATCGCAACTTTCAGCATTTGTTCAAATAAAAGGATCTTAATTTGAGGCAGCGGAGGTGGCTGGAGTTACTCAATGACTATGATATTACCATGTTGTATCACCCAGGGAAGGCCAATGTAGTGGTCGATGCTTTGAGCCGAAAGGCGGTTAGTATGGGTAGTTTGGCGTACATTCCAGTTGGGGAGAGGCCCTTTGTAGTTGATGTCTAGGCTTTGGCCAATCGGATGGTGAGGCTAGATATTTCGGAGCCTAGTCGAGTGTTGCTTTTTATGGTTTCTCGGTCTTCCTTGTATGATCGCATTAGAGAGCGTCAGTATGATGATCCACATTTGCTTGTCCTTAAGGATAGGGTTAAGCATGATGATGCCAGGGATGTGACTATTGATAGTAAGGGCGTGTTGAGGATGCAGGGCCAGATTTGCGTGCCCAATGTGGATGGGCTTCGGGAGTTGATATTGGAGGAGGCCCACAGCTCGCGATATTCTATTCATCCAGGTGTTGCGAAGATGTATCAGGATTTGAGACATCATTACTGGCAGAGGAGAGTGAAAAAGGACATTGTGAGTCATGTAGCTTGGTGTCTCAACTATCAGCAGGTGAAATATGAGCATCAGAGGCCCGGTAGTGTACTTCAGCGCATGGATATTCCCGAGTGAAAGTGGGAGAGGATTACTATGGATTTTGTGAGTGGTGTCCCTCGGACATCGAGGAAGTTTGATTCGATTTGGGTGATTGTGGATCGGCTGACCAAGTCCGCGCACTTCATTCCGGTGTGTACTACCTATTCTTCGGAGCGGTTAGCAGAGATTTTTATCCTGGAGATTGTTCGGTTGCATGGGGTCCCAGTTTCTATTATCTCAGATAGGGGTACTCAGTTTACTTCCCAGTTTTGGAGGACCTTTCAGCAAGAGTTGGGCACACAAGTAGAGTTGAGCCCTGCGTTTCATCCTCAGACGGACAGGCAGTCCGAGCGTACCATTCAGATATTGGAGGACATGTTGCGTGCCTGTGTTATTGACTTTGGAGGTTCTTGGGCTGATTTCTTACCGCTTGCAGAGTTTGCCTACAACAACAGCTATCATTCCAGCATTCAGACGACACCATATGAGGCCTTATATGGGAGATAGTGTAAATCTCCAGTTGGTTGGTTTGAGCCCGGCGAGGCTAGGTCATTGGGGACATAGTTGGTCCAGGATGCCTTAGATAAGGTGAAAGTGATCCAGGAGAGACTTCGTATAGATCAGTCGCGTCAAAAGAGTTATGCGGACCGGAAGGTTCGAGATGTATCGTATATGGTGGGCGAGAAGGTCTTATTGAAGGTTTCGCCTATAAAGGGCGTTATGAGATTTGGAAAGAAAGGGAAGTTGAGTCTGCGGTTCATTGTCCCTTTTGAGATACTTAGGAGAATTGGGGAGGTGGCCTATATGCTTGCTTTGCCACCCAGCTTATCAGGGGTTCATCCGATATTTCACGTTTCTATGCTCCGGAAGTATGTTGGGGACCCGTCTCATGTGTTAGACTTCAACACGGTTCAGTTGGATGATGATTTGACCAATGATGTAGAGCCAGTAGCTATTTTGGGTCGCTAGGTTTGGAGATTGAGTTCAAAGGATATAGCCTCGGTGAAGGTGCAGTGGAGAGGTCGGCCCATGGAGGAGGCTACCTAGGAGACCGAGCAGGAGATGTGGAGCAGATATCCTCACCTATTCGAGATTTCAGGTATGATTCTTGACCCGCTCGAGGACGAGCATTTGTTTAAGTTGGGGAGGATGTGACGACCCGACTCGTCGTCTCATGTATTATAGCCCCGTTTCCCCCATTTAATGCTTCTTCATGTTTCATTATCGACATTGGTTGTGTTGAAGTTGAATTGGATTGGCTTGGATAGAAAATGAGACACTTGTCTCTTTAAGGAAGGCTTGGTTTGGAAAAGTCAACCGGATGTTGACTTATCATTTAGAGGGCTTGGATGTGAATTCCGGTGATTCGTTTAGCTTGGGGAGATGATTTGTGACTTAGGGGTGTGATCGGAAGTTAGTTTGGAGGTTCGGTGAAGAATTAGGCTTGAATTGGCGAAGTTAGAATTTTGGCGAATTTCGGTTGATAGGTGAGATTTTGATCTGGGGGTCGGAATGGAATTCCGAGAGTTGTAGTAGCTCCGTCAAGTGATTTTGGATACGTGTGTTAAATTTTAGGTCATTCGGAGGTTTTTAGGTCGGGTTTTTGATCGAATGTGCAATTCGGAAGTTTATAAGAAACTTAGGCTTGAATTCGATGTGATTTGAAGGTTTTAGTGTTGCTTGATGTGTTTTGAGGATTGGAAAGAGTTGGAATGAGGTTTTAGGATGTGTTGGTGTTTTTGGTTGAGGTCTCGGGGCCTCAGGGTGGATTCGAGTGGTTAAACGAGAGTTTTAGAAGTTTGCTTCAGGTCTGTTGTTGCTGTCATCTGGTATTTTTGCTTCTTCGGAAATGGACCGTAGAAGCGGTTCTGCAGAAGCAGGTGAGGAGTCGCAGAGGCGGTCAGGCATGGGATAGGTTAATTTCTGCATAAGCAGAAGATAGTCGCTGTAGCGGGTCCATAGGAGCAGACATTTTACCGCAGAAACGGTTTTGGGTGGTCCGCAAAAGCGGACTCTGAGTCGCATAAGCGGAGTTTTGGTTTTTAAGTGAAGACCGCATAAGCAGATTTTGGCCGCAGAATCGGTCCCGCTTAAGCGGAAGCGGGACCGCATAAGCGAAAGTCACTGTGGACAGAAGGGTTTTAAATGTTATATTTCATCCGCGAGCAAGAGGTAGTTTCCACCCTTTTTTAGCGACTTGGAGAGCTTTGGGCGAGAATTTTCGAGGGTTTTGACTGAGAATCGATTGAAAGAAAGTTCCTTGGCGTAATTATTCGAGTTTATGGTATATTTATCATGGAAATTAGTGGAAATTCACCAAAATGGGTAAGTTAGGGCTTGAGAGGTTATGATGTAAAAAAATGGAATTTGGAGGGTCAAATGGACTCCGATTTTGGTAAATTTTATATGTACGGACTCGCGGCGAGACGAGTAATCCGGTGATGTGAATTTTGTAATTTTTCGAGAAGTGGGCCCGGAGCTCGGGTTTTGCCAACTTCGTGATTTTTGGTGTTTTTCGAGTTCTTTCGACTGGGTTATGTTTCATTAGTCCATTGTAATGTATTCCTTGTGGTTTTGATCAGATTCGGCATGCGAGGAGGTTGATTGAAGGGGAAAAGGCATAGCGGACTAGACTTATGGCCGGTTTGAGGTGAGTAATAGATGTAGATGATGACATGAGGGTTTGAAAGCCCGGTATATCACACTGCGACGTTATATTAAGGTGAGACACGTACTCTATGAGGAGTGCGAGGTCGTTTGTGATTGGGGACTATGGCTTAGTCCATACCGAGTGATGTTCATACTGTGTTCTTGACTAGAGATTGATTGGTAAACATCCTACTTGGATCTTATGAATGTCTTTGGGCTGTGTGCCGATTATTTGAATCCTTTAGGGATTATTATCACTACTTCCATGATACTTAGCATGTTATTTGATTTCAGTCCTGAGTTAAACACTGTTTCAAAATGTTTAGTCATAATTCTAAGGTTTTAAAACTTAAACTATATTTCCTAATGTCTGGAACTGAGAATTTTAACTTGACTTTGCCCGTGTGGCTCACATACATATTCTGGACTGAGTGTGGATCGGGCTGCACGCCGCAGTGATGATACGATGATATTGCGCTTGGGCTGTAGGAGCCCCTCCTGAGTCTGAACCCCCACAGTGACCGCGGGTACCCAAATGGATCGTGCTACGCACTGCAACAGTCATGTGCATTGCATTGCATCCATACATTGATGATTATCTGACCGACCTGTCATTGCTTGTTTGCCATTTCTTCATTAATTTTACTAAACTGCTAGCGGTAGCTTTACATTGTGGTATTTCGTGAATTCTCATCTTCAGTCATTATATATGTTTATTACTCACTGAGTTGGAAGTACTCACTTTACTCCCTGCACCATTTGTGTAGATTCAGGTGTTCCGAGAGCTTAGTTGAGCTGTTCACTGCTTCCCAGATTTCTCAGGAGTTGTCGAGACAGCTGCCTAATGTCCGCATGACCCGACTCCTCCCCTTATCTCTTTTGATTTCGCATCTTAGACTCTTTTATGCTTTGATGTTGCTACCCAGTTGTATTAGAGGCTCTAAACTCGTGACCTTGATCTGTTGGGAGTTGTTTTTGACAGTTATGCTGGCTTTCCGTGTTGTTTCTATTTACTATGGGATTATTAATCTTGTTAACTGCTAAATTAACTTAAACAACTGGTAATGAGATTTCGTATTTGGGTTGAGAGTGTTCAAATGGTCGGGCTTGCCTAGTAATTGTGTTGGGCGCCATCACAATCGGGATTGGGGCCGCGATAGTTTGGGGCTGGTACCAAGTTAAGAATGGCCTTTTTCTTTCCATGGGCCATTTCAGGATTTGACATGTTGACGGTTTAATTTGACCATTAAAATTCTGGATGTGAATGATTTTGAAATAGAAATTTGGGTTTTCGAGTTAAGTAGCGTGTTCAAATTAAAAGGTTCCTCCTTTTGTTTGAATCCGGACTTGAACTTGGGCTCGGATTTTATAACATTTATTAACTAAGGCTCTTTAGAGACAAACCCAATAGAAAATTATAGTTTACTCTAGGATGGCCTTTAAATAATAAGATGAGATGAGCCTCGCCAAACAAAATGCATAAATTGCGAGGCCCTCATTAAATGCTTATATTAAAATACTTAGAATTCGGGGCGTGTCATTTAACGAATTTCACGACCCTCCGCAAAGATAAATACGTGTGTGCATTTCATGCAACCCAAATCCAAATCCCAAAATATTGAATAAGAATGTGTCGAGGATCCGGGTGCATTTCATGTGACGTGATCCAAAAATACGTTTTTAAACAACGTTCACTTTCTTAAAATTTTTTAATTAAAAGCGGCAAAATTTCTAAAATTGCACCATAAGGATAACATGTATTAAAATCATATTTTAGCCAAATATAGCAGTTGAGCAAACGTGCTAGAACCATGGAACCCGGGAATGCCTAACCCCTTCTCCCGGGTTAACAGAATTCCTTACCTGGATTTCTGGTTTACGGACTGTAATATAGAGTCAAACCCTTTCCTCGATTCGGGATTCAAACCGGTGACTTGGGACACCATAAATCTCCCAAGTGGCGACTCTAAATCTTTTAATAAAATGACTCCTATTTCGATTGTCCTTTAATTGGAAAAACTCCTTTATTATACTTTTCCCCAGGGTGTAGTAGCGAAAAAGGAGGTGTGACAGCTCTGGCGACTCTGCTGGGGACAAGAACCCAAAATATCGGTTCAGGGTTCAAGAATTAGAGCTCAGTAAATTGTTATATTTGGCTTTATCTGATTTTTCTACATGTTCCATGCTATATGTGCTAAATTTTTTACCGCTTTGATATTTGTTGAATTTTATATAAACTGTCGTGAATCCCTTCCTCTCTCTGAGTCTTCTACTTCATGGAGAAGGGTGCACTTCGTGTAGCTTCTCTTCCGTTTAGAGTCTTTCCCAATTTAGAACAAGGTTTGGATAAGTTGCTAAGCCGGCGGAGCTTCTGTATCCCCGGTACACTGCCTCCCCCTCGACCTGAGTTGTCCGCTCGGGTAAGCCATGTCTATACTAATGAACCTAAGGTTTAAACCTAGAAGAACAAAAAACTCATGCCGGATCCCTAGTAGGACGCTTGTTTACATCATGTGCATTTGACTTAGAGGACTCAACACAGGGGTTGGGTCCGTCTAGGATAGGTGACCTGAAATGAAATGACCATCCTAATGCATCTTACGTGCTACTTGCGCATTTATTTGCTCGGCTTTGCGTGTTGACCGGCTTGTATATAATAAGAGAAAATCGAAAAATAGTAGTGTTGGGACGAAGTAAGGGTAACCATTTGTTTTGGAAAACCCAAGCCCCAGATAGTACCGAAATGCTGCCGGATTTTTGAAAAATGAAAAAAGAAAACTATTTGAAAAATAGAAAGAAAATTGTTTTTGGCAAATCTGCCCGAACTACGCTGGTTTGATTCTCACCGGGTGTGAGATATGTAGGCAACCCCCATCGGGTCCAACCACCCTTTTTAAAAATAGCCAAATAATGTCAAAATTTTAAGTTTTTGTCAAAATAAGTCGGGTGACACCATTCTTGCTTAAAATAAGCCGAATGTCCCCAAAAGGGTGCCGAACGTTTTTGCAAGAGCAGCCACCTCGAGCCATTTTTAAATGGTTTGCTGGCACAACCTTAAAATCTCCCTGTCGGAAGTGCTGAAATGTCGTATTTGCAAAAACCAAGTCTTTGTTTTCTTACGTAAAATTCTACAAAATAGCCACTTTTCTTTTTAAGTCAAAATGAGTCATTAAATAACCAGTTTTCTTTAAATAGTCACACATTTCCTTAAAACTCCTTGTCCAGGATGACCACAGTTGACATTAAAACTTCTCAGTCTTGCGCAGGCCCGTGGCGATGCTGAGTGATGCCCCGCGGGCCCCAGGATGTGAAGCTTTGATGTACTTTTGATCTAGTTTTAATCATCGAGTCTGTATTTTGATATTTTGAGTCTGCTACAAGAAAACAAATAACCTAGTAACTTTGTAATTGGAGTTTTATTAATGGAAAATCCCAAAAAAAAGGGAAAGGCAAGAAAAAAACAATGGAAAACAAGAGGGAAGAGCGAGAGGGTAAAGCAAAGAAAGGCCTGACAAATGAAGAGAAAAGAAAGCCGGGATAATGCAAGCTGTCGAGCAAATGCATAATAGAAATGGTTAACTTCTTAGGTGCATTCATTCCCAAAATGTACGGTTATCTATTTGTTAATGCTCTAACCGCTAACAAAGTTGTTGTTGATGATGAGTCCACGCAAGTGGTTAAGGTGACTGGCATTCTGGCAACCCATTCATACAACACCCGCTCTAAGGATAAGTCAAACATGGTCAACCAAGAGCTAGAAGCAAGCATTGTTGACCTATCTAGGGAGGAGAAAGTAGTGGACATTAATGCAATGAAAGAGGAGATGTATAAACTGAAACAGCAAATGGTCGAGATGTACCAGGCCTGGTCAAAGGGATACCCACCTCCAGCCTTCCCTGCTAACCCTGCCTACATCTCACCATTAGCTCAGCCACAAGATCCTCCCACAGTGAACTCCTCTCTGGTCTTCCCTACTTACCAGCAATACTACGGAACCACTTCCCAAATACCACCACCTCCACCACCCAAACAAATCCCATGCCCTCCACCACCAACTACTCCTATATTTGTGGCTCCTCCACCAGCCGTATTACACAGATCCTCTAGTGAACCTCTATTCCAAACCCATGAAAACCACTATTACCCACCAGAACCCACCTTCAAACCACCAGAACCATACTCTTAAACTCCCCATTTTGATCTCTCAGCTGAAGAAGAGAAGCCTCCCAAAAACCCTGAGCAGGAGGAGATGATACGAAAGGTTAAGAGCTTAGAGCAGTCATTCAGAAATATGCAGGGTCTCGGGGGTCAAGTGAGCGTGGCTTACAAGGATTTGTGCTTGTTTCCCAATGTCCAGTTACCTACAGGATTCAAGTTACCTAAGTTTGATATGTATGACGGACACGGTGATTCGGTAGCCCATCTGGGGGGATTTTGCAGTAAAATGAGAGGAGCTAGGGGAAGGGACGAGTTATTGATGGCGTACTTCAGTCAAATTCTAAGTGGTGCGGCCCTGGAATGGTATACACGACAGGATCATGCCCGATGGTACACTTGGGATGATTTGGCGCAAGTGTTTGCATGCCACTTTCAATATAATCTCGAAATTGTCCCAGAACGTCTGTCGATGACAAAAATTGAGAAGAAGCCCGAGGAAACTTTAGAGAGTAAGGTTTCCTATGGAGAGAACAGGTGGCAAGAGTCGATCCTCCAATGAAGGAAAGCGAGATGGTTGATTACTTCCTGCAGGCTTTGGAGCCTACCTACTATGGTCACCTGGTGTCAGCAGTGGGAAAAACTTTCAACGAGGTAGTGAAAATGGGAAGTATGGTGGAAGAGGGTCTCAAGTCCAACAAAATTATGAGCTATTCGGCGATCAAGGCGACTACCCAGGCTATCCAGAGCGGCACTGGAGGGGTATTGGGAAAGAAAAAGAAAGAAGATGTTGCAGTAGTGGAATCGAGAGCTTGGTCCAGGGGGCCCATCACCATATTATCACCAACCTCAACCCCATCCCCAAACCTACCCACACACCCCATATGGCCCACCGCAACACTACTACCCACCCCTTGTCCCCCATTTCTCTGTCCATCATGCCCCAACATACCCCCAACCTCCTACCCATGCGCAATGGCGCGCACCCACCCCACAAAATACTTACCCAACTCAAAGCACCTACCCACCCCCGAGAGCCTACAGAAACCCCACTGGAACCGGTTTTCGACCCAACCCTGCCTCCAAGAATGATAGGCTACAGAAGAAAAAGACTTTCACTCCGTTGGGTGAATCTTACACCAATTTATACCACAGATTGAGACAGTTGGGCATATTGAGTCCGAATGAACCCAAATTGCCAAATCCTCCCCAAGGAATCTGGATCACTCGGTGAGTTGCGAGTATTGCTCGGGTGCTCCGGGACAGGACACAGAAAAGTGTTGGCATTTGAAAACAGTCATCCAGGAGCTCATTGATACCAGCCCAATTGAAGTGCAGGCCCCAAAAATGCCTAACATCACTCAGAATCCATTGCCAACCCATGATGAGACCCATATGATTGAGTTAGTTCATAAGGGAGAGCATAAGAAGCCTTAACAAACTGTAATAATGATCAGGGCTAGTGAGGACAGATCGAATGAGAAATCAACTAGTGGGAGGGCATTGATCAAGGTAGAAGAGACAGTTAGCAAACCAGTCGCGGTGATAAAGAAAGAGACTTTGAGCAGTGTTGTAGTAAGACAAAGGCTAGCTAAAGTGGTGGTGCTGGGGGTAGCCGTCAAGCCCGTTGTGGTCATAAAAGGGGATTGCACAGAGCTGGTTATCATCAAGCCAGTGACTCAGTTACCAGTAGTCAGTGAAAAGGTCGCCCTATGGAATTACGGCTCAGTGACAGTGACGTATAAGGGGAAGGAAGTTAAAGAAGAAGTTTGTGAAACCCATGGGCTGACTCGTTCAGGAAGATGCTTCGCCCCTAAAGAACTGAGAAAAGCTAAAACAACCAAAGATAATCCAGTACCAGTAAAAAGGGTCGTAACTGAAGAAGAAGTAGAAGAATTCTTGAAGAAGATGAAGGCACAAGATTATTTCATTGTAGAACAGTTAAGAAAGACCCCGGCACAGATCTCATTGCTATCATTATTGATCCACTCGGATGAGTACCGCCAGGCATTGATGAAAATTTTGAATGAAGCCCATGTTCCTGATAAGAGCTTTGTGAATCATCTGGAGAAAATAACAAACAAGATTTTTAAGGTCAACAGGGTTACATTTTCTAATGATGAGCTGCCTTTGGAAGGCACGGAGCATAATAGAGCACTCTACTTCACGGTGAAATGTGAAGACTCTGTGGTCATGCGGGTGCTGATTGACAACGGGTCCAGCGTAAACATCTACCCTCTCTCCACCCTGGACAAGTTAAAGGTGGACAGTGAGAGAATCCACAAGAATAGCATTTGCGTGCGAGGATTTGATAGAGGAGGAAAGAACACAGTCGGCGATATAGTGTTGGAACTGACGATAGGACCGATTGAATTTACTATGGAGTTCCAGGTGCTCGGCGTGGCTATTTCTTACAATCTCTTGTTAGGCCGAGCCTGGATTCATGCAGCAAAAGCAGTGCCATCTACCTTGCATCAGATGGTCAAATTCGAGTGGGACCGGCAGGAAATTGTGGTTCATGGGGAAGATAGTTCGTGTAATACCATTATGTCTTTCGTAGAAGCTGAGGATGACAAAGGTCCATAGGTTTACCAAGTCTTAAACACAGTATCAGTTGAAAAGATCCCGAAAGGAGAGTGTATTCCTATGCCCAGGGTAGCTGCTGCATCTGTCATGGTGGTTTCAGAAATGATAAAGAACGGATTCGTACCCGAAAAAGGTTTGGGTTCTTCTTTGCAAGGCATCATACAGCTGGTATCTCTTCCTGGAAACTTGGATACTTTTGGTTTAGGCTTCAAGCCCACTGCTGTGGATATAAGGCGAGCTAAAAAGATGAAAAAGAGAGCGTGGACCCTTCCAAAACCCATCTCCCACCTTTCCCGTTCCTTTGTCAGGCCTGTTACTAAGAAGCGCCTAGCAACGGCAATGCCTAATTTTGTGGTTGAACCCGACAAAGAGCTGATTGAGAGGTTTGAGAAGTTGTTTGATGAGGTGAATGTGTTGGAGGTAGGAAAAGGTCCAAGCAAGTCAGATGTGCAGTTCGTAGGGCCCCATGCAAAGCTTAATAATTGGGAAGCTGCTCATCTTCCTACCCGGAGGAAGTCTTGGTAGTTAGTTTTGGTTTCCTTTTAGGTTAATCTGGGTTATTTCCAAGGTTGTAATTCGAATGCTATGTTCCATCCATTTGGACGAGTTAAACCTTGTTATCTTAAATTCTAATGAAATGCAATTTCTTTCCTTTTTCATTCTTGATAGCCTTTATTTTTGTCTTTCTTTTCCTTTTTGTACAGTCCCTTTTATGCTGGTTTCACTGATGTGTCATGCATGAGGAGTCTTCGGCCTAGTCTTGAATGTCAATCTAACTCTGAAATAATAATACAAGAAATTGAGTGTGATGACGAGGTAGAATATGATGATGAGCAAGCCTTTGAAGAAATCAGTAAAGAATTAAGCCATTTTGAAGAAAAACCCAAACCTAATCTGAATGACACGGAGGCAATCAATTTAGGGGATCAGGACAATATACGGGAAATGAAAACAAGTGTCCATTTGGAACCTCAGCTCAGAGAAGAGATAATCAAAGCATTTTTTGAGTACAAAGATGTTTTTGCGTGGTCATATGACGATATGCCTGGTTTAAGCACCGATTTGGTGGTCTACAAATTGCCCACCGACCCAGCATGCCCTCCTGTCAAGCAGAAGCTAAGGAAATTTAAAACAGATATTAGTGTGAAAATCAAAGAAGAGGTCACCAAGTAGTTTGAGGCGAAGGTCATCTGGGTCACGCGGTATCCCACCTGGTTAGCTAATGTTGTGTCTGTGCCAAAGAAGGATGAAAAGACCAGAGTGTGCATTGATTACCGTGATCTCAATAAGGCGAGTCCAAAAGACAACTTCCCACTACCAAACATCCATATATTAATTGACAATTGTGCCAAACATGAGATTGGTTCCTTCGTGGATTGTTATGCGTGCTATCACCAGATTTTGATGGATGAAGAGGATGCGCAAAAGATGGAATTCATCATGCCATGGGGAACGTATTGTTATAGGGTCATGCTATTTGGGTTGAAGAACGCAGGGGCAACATATATAAGGGCGATGACCACCATGTTCCATGACATGATACATCGGGAAATTGATGTCTATGTAGATGACGTGATCATAAAGTCGAGGAAGCAATGTGACCATGTCAAGGACCTGAGGAAGTTTTTTTAAAGACTCTTCAGGTATAACCTCAAGCTTAATCCAGCGAAGCGTGCATTTGTTGTACCGTCTGGGAAACTGCTGGGGTTTGTGGTAAGTCGACACGGTATTGAGTTAGAACCGTCCAAGATCAAGGCCATTCAAGAGCTACCGCCGCCTATGAAAAAAAAGGGGTAATGAGTTTGCTTGGCAAGTTAAATTATATCATCAGGTTCATTGCCCAGCTCACAATGACTTGTGAGCCCATCTTCAAGCTGCTAAAGAAGCATGCTGCAGTCAGATGGACGGACGAATGCCAGGCAGCATTTGACAAGATTAAGGTGTATTTGGCCAATCCACCTGTATTGGTCCCGCCGGAGCCAGGAAGACCCTTGATTCTTTATCTGACAGTTTTGGATAACTCTTTTGGCTGTGTACTAGGGCAATATGACATCACGGGGAAGAAAGAGCAAGAGATTTACTACCTCAGCAAGAATTTCACATCTTACGAGGTGAAGTACACTCAACTTGAGAGGACGTGTTGCGCCTTAACTTGGGTAGCGCAGAAATTGAAACATTATTTGTCATCTATACCACCTATCTCATCTCTCGGTTGGAACCATTGAAGTACATTTTTCAGAAGCCCATGCCCACAGGGAGGCTCGCAAAGTGGCAAATCTTGCTCATGGAATTTGATATTGTCTATGTGACCCAGACTGCAATGAAAGCACAAGCGTTGGCTAATGATCTGGACGAGAATCCAGTTGATGATGAATATGAACCTTTGAAGACATACTTCCCTAATGAAGAGGTAATGCATGTTGATGAATTAGAACAGGTCGAGAAGCCAGGATGGAAATTGTTCTTTGATGGGGCTGCCAACACCAAAGGCGTTGGGATAGGAGCGGTACTTATTTTTGAGACAGGGCAACACTACCCTATTACGGCTCAACTTCGTTTCTATTGAACCAATAATATGGCTGAATACGAGGTGCGTATCTTGGGTTTGAGGTTGGCTATAGACATGGGTGTCCAGGAAATCTTGGTCATGGGTGACTCGGATCTTCTGGTGCACCAGATTTAGGGGGGATGGGAGACACGAGACTTGAAGCTCATACAGTACCGCCTATGTTTACATGATCTTTGTCAACAGTTTCAATCCATATATTTCAGGCGTATTCCAAGGATTCATAATGAAGTTGCTGACGTTTTGGCTACGTTGGCGTCAATGTTGCATCATCAAGGTAAGGCTTATGTGGACCCTTTGCAGATTCAGGTCTGAGATCAGCATGCCTATTGTAGCATGGTGAAAGAAGAACTTGATGGTGAGCCGTGGTTCCATGATATCAAAGAATACCTCAGGATGGGAGTATATCCATCACAGGCCACAGGGGATCAAAAGAGAGCAATTCGACACTTGGCAAGCGGATATTTCTTCAGTGGAGGAGTATTGTACAAAAGAACTCCAGATCTTGGTTTATTAAGATGCATAGATGCTAAACAGGCTATAGTTATCATGACCGAGGTACATGCGGGAGTTTGCAGACCTCATATGAGTGGATATGTATTGGCAAAGAAGATTCTCTGAACAGGTTATTATTGGCTTACTATGGAACGGGATTGCATCAGTTTCGTGCGCAAGTGTTATCAATGTCAGGTATATGTAGATTTGATTCATTCTCCACCATCTGAATTACATACAATGTTGGCACCATGGCCTTTCGTTTCTTGTGGAATGGATGTCATTGGGCCGATCGAGCCAGCGGCGTCAAATGGGCATAGGTTTATTCTGGTAGCCATTGTTTATTTCACTAAGTGGGTTGAGGTGAAAACTTTCAAATCTGTGACCAAGAAAGTAGTGGTCTATTTTGTGCATTTGAATATCATCTGTCGCTTCGGAATCCCGAAGATAATCATCACGGACAATGGTGCCAACCTCAATAGTTATCTGATGGCAGAAACATGTCAGCAGTTTAAGATCACGCACCGCAATTCCACCCCATATCATCCTAAGGCGAATGGAGCGGTCGAAGCAGCTAACAAGAACATCAAGAAAATACTTCAGAAAACGGTGGAAGGGTACCTTTCGTACTGTTAGGCTACCGCACTACTGTCTGCACTTTAGTAGGGGTGACGCCTTATTCACTGGTGTACGGCACTGAGGCAGTAATACCCGCAAAAACTGAAATCCCATCCCTTCGAATTATTGCGGAGGCTGAGATCGATGATGACGAATGGGTGAAAACCCGCCTGGAACAGTTGAGTTTGATCGATGAGAAAAGATTGGTGTCAGTGTGTCATGGTCAATTGTACCAACAAAGAATGGCAAGAGCATACAACAAGAAAGTGCGTCCGAGAAAGTTAAAAGTGGGACAGTTAGTGCTGAGACGTATTTTGCCTCATTGGGCTGAAGCAAAAGGAAAGTTCGACCTAAATTGGCAGGGGCCATTTGTCATAACCAGTGTTGTCCAATGGCGCATTATATTTGACAGATGTGGAAGGAAAATGTGTAGAAATAGCTATCAACTCTGATGCAGTCAAACAATACTATGTTTGATTTCTTTGTCTAGTTTGTACTTGAGTGTATTTGGCATATTTTTGAGATTGAAATGACGAAGGAATTTTGTTCTGCTATCCAAACACTTTATCCTTTGTTACCCTTTTGAGTCTCATTTATTTTCTTTCATACCCCTCTTTCGGAATCAATAATAAAACTTGTAAGCCCGATGCAGGGGAAAGTAAGCGGAGAAACAAGAGAAACACAGTCCAAAAGAAAAGAAAAGGAAAAGAAAAGAGAAGAAAAGAAAAGAAAAGGAAAAAAAAAGAAAAGTGGAAGAAAGGAAAGATCGCAACAACAAAGTAATTTCTATGACCTGAACTACGTTTGACTTGATCCCGAAAGGGTACGTAGGCAGCCTCTCTCTGAGGTTCAGTCATACCAAAACAAAAATCCAAAAGCCCCCCCCCCCCCNTAAAACTCGTAAGCTCGAGCGGGGAAAGTAAGTGGAAAGACAAGTGAAAAATAGTGAAAAGAAAAGAAAAAGAGAAATGAAAAGAAAAGAAAAAAAAGAAGAAAAAAAAGAAGAGAAAGAAGAGAAAAGAAAAAGAAAAAAGGGAGAGGGAAAAGAAAATAAATGAAAAGAAAGAAAAAGAAAAGTGGAAGAAGGAAAGATCGCAACAACAAAAGTAGTCGCCTGAACTACGTTTGACTTGATCCCGAAAGGGTACGTAGGCAGCCTCTCTCTGAGGTTCAGTCATACCAAAACAAAAGTCCCCCAAAAAAAAAAAGAAACTGGGGCAGAAGTTGTGGTTCCAAAAGTTGTAATTTTAAACCGATGTTGAGTTGTTTTGAGCCTTTGATACCCTTCTTTCTAACCCCATCCAAAAGCCTGCAGTACGGTCTAAAGAAAGACCTTCTGATCAATCTTTAATAATGTGCCAAGACGAGCAAGTAAAAGTGATTCTCATCATGGGCAACACTCTGGTACAAGAAGAGAAATGATAAAAATGAGAGAGTCTTATTGGAAAAAACCCTCACGAGCACCGTAAGGCGATGGGAGTTGAGAGAAATAAAAAATGAGAGAGTCTTATTGGTGAAAAACCTCACGGGCACCGTAAGGCGAAGTGAGTTGAGAGAAATAAAATGAGAGAGTCTTATTTGTGAAAACCCTCATTGGCACCGTAAGGTGAAGGTGAGTTTTCAGATGGGAAAATGAAACAAGTCTGTGGTTGAAAGCTGCTCAAGACATTGCAAGATGAGCAAGGTTTGGGTTTGGGTGAAAAATCAGGTTATGAAAGTCCGGAGCAGCAAATGTGGCAATTGAAAGTTGATTGGTTGGACAGACTGGGCCGGTTAATCCAAAATGTATGGCATGATCAATGGTACCAGCTATTCTACTCAGATAAGTCTTTTTCTCTTCCTTCTTCATTACAAATCTTCCGTTTTCGGATTCTCTCTATCCTTAACCCTCGAGGTCATTGCATTTCATTATTTTGAGGTCTGTTCTTTAAGATGTTTCAGTGTCAGTTCTGTTTGAAACAAAAAGGGAGGAATGTGAAGGCTAACTACTAGTTTCCCAGTTGCAAAGCACAACATGGCCAGAGTATACCAAAGGTGTCAAAATGCAAAGTAAGACATAAAGGACCACCGGAAGTTTCATCGGTGGATTGATCAGATTGTTTTGTGGGAGAAGCAAAGTTTCAGATAGAGGGGTCAAAAACATGAAAACAACAAGATAGGATAGAACACTTGGGTCATCAAAGTCAGGGGGTTTGAAAGTCGGTCAGGAAGTCGAAGTGGGTCAGGGCAAATCCAGGGAAGCAAGTCGGAGTAGAGCTCAGCAGCAGGAACGTACCCAACAAGAATGTCAGCAACTAACCACCATTTTATATTAACAAAGTCTTTACTTGATTGAAACAGGGTCAGAAAATTTTCTTTATTTGTCTACTTTGTTGAAGTCAGGCACCAACCTGGAGAATAAGGGAATACATTTCAAGTTTCAGCAATCAGGCGCCCACCTGGAGAACAAGGAAATACATTTCAAGTTTCAGCAATCAGGCGCACACCTGGAGAACAAGGGAAGTAAAATTCAAATTTTAGCTTTCAAACTTTTAATATTTGGTAACATGACGCACCCGGCTACCAAACTGGGGAAGAAAATTTGCTTTGTTTGTCTATTTTGTTAAAGTCAGGCGCCCACCTTGAGAACAAGGGAATACATTTCAAGTTCAGAAGTCAGGAGCCCACCTGGAGAACAAGGGAATACATTTCAACTTCAGAAGTCGGGCGCCCACCTGGAGAACAAGGGAATACATTTCACGTTCAGCAATCAGGCGCCCACCTGGAGAATAAGGGAAGTACAATTCAAATATTAGCTTTCAAATTTTTAGCAAGATTTGGTAACATGATGCGCCTAGCCACCAAACTGGGGCAGGAAATTTTCTTTGTTTGTCTATTTTGTTAAAATCAGGCACCCACCTGGAGAATAAGGAGATACATTTCAAGTGACAGCAATCAGGTGCCCACCCGGAGAACAAGGGGATATATTTCAAGTGACAGCAATCAGGAGCCCACCTGGAGAATAAGGGAATACATTTCAAGTGTTAGCAGTCAGGAGCCCGCCTGGAGAATAGAGGCATATATTTCAAATTTCAGCAGTCAAGCATCATTCGAAGGAATGGCAAAACATCTCCGATCACAATTCAAGACAACAACGTCAGAATTCCATCGGAAGGATACAAGTTCAAGGCAACAAGAACCGCAAGATCAAGACATAGATAGGACTTTTTGTAATTCATAGATCATAGCTTAGGCTAGCTTCTTTTGTTTCAACACGGTGTAATAAGGGGGTCAGCAAGCAGTAGCAGCAACAACAGCAGTGAAATCACAGCTCCTGGTAGTCCCAGCTACCAAACCTTTCCGAACTACACTGACCTGATTCCTTTTTAGCCAAGGATATGTAGGCAACCTCAGAAGCAGGGTGCGGTTAAATCTTTCAAAAATGCTTCATGCGGAGTTTCAAACGGGCAAAAATCGCTCGTATCCGCTCCCTTATCTTTGCCCGAGAACTCTTCGTGTTCCCGAGCAAAGAGGGGCAGCTGTGAGCACGTGATTTTTGTCCTTAATGAATTACTCCCATAGTTTCAAAACAAAATATTTTCTTTTACTATGTGCAATTTTGTGAATTTTATGGCATTTCGTGTTAGCTGTTTGCATTTCTGGTTTTGCATTTTAATTCATATAAAATTACAAAAAATATGCATTTAGGTTTAATTTTACATGTTCTGGGAATCAATTAGTAATTAGGAATTTTACAAAATTACAAAACATAGTTTACTCTTGTTTCAATTTTAATTTTGGAAGTTTGGTAGTTTTTCTTTTAATTTGGTACTTGATTATTTTGTGACAATTATTAAAATTAATTAAGTGGGTTTAGTAGGTTGATTCAGTTTTAATTCAAGATTTTTTTAGTTTAATTTGGAAAATAAAAGAAAAAGGAAAAAGTATAGAAGAGGAAATTAAAATAAGAAAAGCCTTAATGGATTACCCATGTTTTGGGCCAAATCCGGACTGAGCCCAAAATCCCTCAACCCACTTCAAACCAGACGACCCAGTCCAAGTATTTCCCCGCCCGGTCCAATTTTGCCCGCACCAAACGACACCGTTTTGGCCCAGGTAAATCCAAGCCGTTCATCGCCTATCATCCAAGGGTCCAAATTTGTTCAAGGGGTTTACATAAAAGTGTAATAACACCCTTTACAAAATTAGAGACCAAATCATCATACTCCTCGTACAACCATAATCCCCACTGTCTCCGCCACTCTCCGCCATGGTCCGCCGGCCGAAAATCGTCTCTGCCGGCGGCGAAACTCAAACACCCTCCAAAATTACATCATAGCCTCTTCTTCATCTCCCTGGTCCGAATCTAGCCTTGGTTTCTTTCAAATCCCATCCCAACTCTGCAAATAACCCAAACCCTAGCGCCGCCACCACCATGTACGACGGCGCCACTCCCCAAACCGCTTCAAAATAACACCCTGGGTTCTCTTATCCTCCCTCTTCTCAAATCCCCATCTGTCTTTGATCGAATCCCCCTCCAATGCTTTGAATTTCAATTTTAAAAAGGGGCAGAACCCTAGAAATCTAATTACCTTGAATTTTCCCAATTTCCTGAGTCTGAAGCTCGAGTCAAGTCTCGAGATAATATGTTCGCTTGTTTTTATTGAAGAACACGCGTGTACATCATTCCGGCGCTTGAATCGGAGTTCAGTTGGTTCAAACTGGCATAAGTAAGTTTTTTTTTATTTTTTCTTCTTTTATTATCTGAATCTTAAAATTAGTTTAAAACTTTGTTTAATTTATGTATGTTTCTGTAGGTTTTAATTAGTTTATACCTGATTTGTGTCTGTTCGTATTAGGTTAGTTTTAATTCATAACAGGTCAGTTTTTCATAATTTGGTTATTTATTAGTGATTGTTTCAATGATTAGTTAATTTTGATTTTTGATTTCTGATTAGTTTTGTTTCAATTCAGTGTTTCTACTAAGTATAGGCTTCAATTTTCTAGGCGACCCTGTTTAGTCAATGTTTGATTTTTATTTTTGTTGTTATTTCGGTGTCTAGTTTAATAAGTAGTTTGTTTATTATTGTTGTTCGTTTAGTTGTTTGGATGTAGTTGAGTAGGGTAGATATTTGCTTAACCATGGTCAATCCTTGACCAATTATCAGGGTTGGAGGTTTGGGTTTGCCTAGGCTAGTAATTTTAGGGGTATCCAAGGGTATCTTGGGCAAATAAAATGGGTTAGAATGTTGTAGTTCAAACTAGAACACCCTAGACTCTTCTAGAATAGGGCCTTAGTGTACATTGCAGTAGTTTAGTGTAATAACTTAGGCAACAAGTCAAAACAGTAGGACAAATAAATAAAATCTGAAAATAAAAGAGGGGGAAAAATGTGAGTGAAATCTAGAAGCTTCCTTCCCCTCTTCTGCCTGTAAAAGGAAGCCCCCTTGCCTTCATTTACAAGGTTTAGAATCTGAACCCCCCCCCCCCAACTCTCCACAAGTTTTCATCAGCTAAAATTTGAATTTCAAATTCAAAATTCCTTTAGGTCTTAGTTCCAAAGCAACAGAAAACCAAAAATAAATACTGCTACATTGATTTTCCTTAGATCAGTTTCAAATTCCAGCACTCAATTCAAATCTCTAGATTATTTAGGTTCAAAATGGCTTGAATTTCCTAGCTTGTTCAGTACATTAGGTTTAAAAGCTCTTAGATTCATTTTCAAGTTCGAATCTGGTCTATTCGAGTTATTTTTGGATGGTTACTGGTTGTATGATTGCTGGATGTCATTTGGATATTAATCCTGGGATTCGAGATCACTTTTGAGCTGTTGTTACCTGTTGTTGCTACAACTGACTGCTCATTCGTCATTGTTGTAACTTCCAGGTACACTTCATGAATCCAATATAATGTAGATATCGAAGTTGAAATAAGAAATGAAGTTTATTGCACGATTTTGCTGGAGATTTGGCTGTGTAATGTTTTATATTTGAATATGTTCCTCGATTTAGCTAATTTTCTTATTGTAGATAAGTATTGACTGTATTAGACTGTCGAACTATGGGATCTTTGGTTATTCATCTATATTAGCCTAGTATAGTATAGTTTAATCTCTTGTGTTAATTTGATTTGTTTTGAGATTTAAAGGATTGTTGTGAGAAGTTCATAGTGTAGTTAATACAGATATGGCTAGTATATCCACTTGAGATTTAAGTTCAAAATAAGAGGCTAGGTAAAAATTGAACTCAAAATAACATAAATTGTTCTGTTGATGCAGAAGTGATATCTCTTGCGTTTTAGAATAGCTAGTTCTTTCAATTTGTTTACCATGCCCTTTTAAAAAAGTAAAACTCAAAAATCAGTGCATTTACAATTCGAAACAGTAGCATACTTCAGTTCCAAACGATCTTCTCTCAGTTAAGTTAATTAAGTAGTGTATTTCAGGCCAAGTAGTCCTTGGTATGTGAAATTATCTCCAAAGTTTTTTTTCAATGTTTTCTTCAACTCTAATTCATGTTTTGTATAAATCAGAATTTAAGTCTTGTCATTAGCTCATTAATTGCATCATTACTTGTTCTCAAATCAGCTAACATAGTAGTATAATTCCAACTTAACTCAAAATAATGCTTGGACTGCCTGGGCCATGATTTTGGGCCTAATTTGGCCCAGTCATAAACATTACCTAAAACCTCGCCTGGTTTATCTAATTAGGGACAGGCTGGTACGTGTGTGGGCCTAGAATCTAGTATAATCGTTTTGTTTGGGATTGGTACCAAGTTAAGAATGGCCTTTTTCTTTTCATGGGCCATTTCAGGATGTGACATGTTGAAGGTTTAATTTGACCATTAAAATTCTGGATGTAAATGATTTTGAAATATAAATTTGGGTTTTCGAGTTAATTAGCGGGTTCAATTTAAAAGGTTCCTCCTTTTGTTTGAATCCGGACTTGAACTTGGGCTCGGATTTTATAACATTAATTAACTAAGGCTCTTTAGAGACAAACCCAATAGAAAATTATAGTTTACTCTAGGATGTTCTTTAAATAATAAGATGTGATGAGCCTCGCCACAAAAAATACATAAATTGCGAGACCCTCATTAAATGCTTATATTAAAATACTTAGAATTCGGGGCGTGTCGTTTAACGAATTTCACGGCCCTCCGCAAATATCATAACCCATTAGCGCTTTAGACACGCTTTTAATAATTTTACCTTCTTAAATACAGGTGTGCATTTCATGCAACCCAAATCCAAATCACAAAATGTTGAATAAGAATGTGTCGAGGATCCGGGTGCATTTCATGTGACGTGATCCAAAAACACGTTTTTAAACGATGTTCACTTAAATTTTTTTAATTAAAAGCGGAAAAATTTCTAAAATTGCACCATAAGGTTAACATGTATTAAAATCAGATTTTAGCCAAATATAGCTGTTGAGCGACCGTGCTAGAACCACGGAACCCACGAATGCCTAACCCCTTCTCCCGGGTTAACAGAATTCCTTACCTGGATTTCTGGTTCGCAGACTGTAATACAGAGTCAAACCCTTTCCTCGATTCGGGATTCAAACTGGTGACTTGGGACACCATAAATCTCCCAAGTGGCGGCTCTGAATCTTTTAATAAAATGACTCCTGTTTCGATTGTCCTTTAATTGGAAAAACTCCTTTATTATACTTTTCCCCAGGGTGTAGTAGCGAAAAGGGAGGTGTGACAATGTTGACCGGCTTGTAAATAATGGGAGAGAGTTGAAAGGAATAGCAGTGCAAGGGTTAAAATGAGTGTAACCACTTGTTTTGGAAAAACCAATATCCAAATAGTACCGAAACTCTGCCGGATTTTGAAGGAAAAAGAAAAAGAAAAAGATTTTTGTTTTTTTAAAAAAGTTGGTTTCGACAAATCTGCCCGAACTATGCTAGTTTGATTCTCACCGGATGTGAGATACGTAGGCAACCCTCATAGGGTCCAACTTCCCTTTTGCAAAAATAGCCAAAAATACCAAATTTTAATTTTTTGTCACAAAATAAGTCAGGTGATGCCATTCTTGTTTAAAATAAGCCGAACGTCCCCAAAAGGACGCCGGAAGACTTTTTTTGCAAGAACAGCCATCCTGACTCATTTTAAACGGTTAACGGGCACAGCCTTAAAATCTTCTTCCCCGAAGTGCTGAAAGACTGTATCCGTAAAACCACGCCTTTATATTTTGTGATATAAATTTTTTGAAAAATAGCCACTTTTTGGGTCAAAATAAAGCCTTGAGTCATTTTAAATAAATGTGCAGGATGAGTACAGTTGACATTGAATCCTTCTCAGTCCCGAGTGAGATCCCTTTGAAGATCCACATGTGGTGGAACAACCTAGGAAAAGGTAGCAGGGAAACGGTGGTAAAGATTCTGGGTGGCCTGGTCAGATTGTTGAACATTAAGCCGAGGCCGGATATTATTGAAGCACTGATACCTTTCTGGGACCCAACTCGCAACGTGTTCCTATTCTCAGACTTCGAGCATACACCAACATTAGAAAAGGTTGCAGGGTATGCAGGACTTAACGGAAACCTTAGGGGTCGATATCCATTGGCACCAAGACCGGTAACTCTACACAGATTTCTGGACTCATTGAGTATCAACCGGGATGTTCAGGATAAGAATTTATCGGAAGGATATTGCACTCTCCATATCTTGTACCACCGATATGGCGACCTGAAAGGTTTTGAAGAGCCCAACACTGGTTTGACACACGCTGAAACAAAGATAAGTGGGAGGCAAAACGAGGATTAGCTTTCATGATAGCATTCTTGGGAGTCTTGATCTGTCCCCGAAAAGATGGTCACATAGATATTGGCCTTGTAGGAATGCTGTACGTGGCTATAAAGAAAACCAATAGCACGGTGGTTACCTTGATTGTGACTGAAATGTATCGAGCTTTGATCAAATGTCGAGAAGGGGTAAATTCTTTCAGGGTTGCAATTTATTGCTACAGCTATGGATACAGGAGCACCTTTGTCATCACACGGGGTACATGAACTATGGTTTAACCGGGGTGAGTTGTATTGAGGAGTTTGGAACCCGGGTAACAGGTATTGAGTACCCCGAGGGCACCGAGGCTTGGCTATCATGTTTGAAATCTCTAATTGCTGACAAAACTGAGTGGACTTTAGAGTGGCTTCCCGCTACTGATGCAGTATATACATCAGCTGAAATACCCTATATTCTCTTGATGGGCATTCGGAGTATCCAACCCTATGCTCCTTACCGAGTCTTGAGGCAGTTAGGAATATTCCAAATCGTCCACGGTGATGAAGATCTGATCAAACAAGTCATCGAACTAGGCCCAAAAGCTGTATATCCGGAAGGAAAAATCCGCCAGATATGGAATGAATGTAGGTATCTTGAGCCTAAAACCATAGTGCGGGATCACGCTAAAGGCGAAGTGGATCCCAAATACTTGGTCTAGTTTGGCAAAAGATTTCAAATTCCCGAGAGACCCGCCAAAAGGCCACATGTACAACAATTTACTGATGGGGCCCAGGTATAATGGGATTGGCTAACCAAAGAGAATGAATACAGCGCCCGAATAGGAGCATTGGAAAAACAGGTTCAGGATCTTCGATTTGAAAACAGCTTGCAAGCTGCAGCCGATGAAGGTGACAAAAAGAAACTAACCCAAGAGAATGAAGCCCTGAAGGCTCAAATCCAAGAAATGAAAATAGCTGCTAAAAATCAAGAAACAAGTCGGTCCGACGAAAGGTTGATAAAAGGGTTGAAGAAACAAGTCTTAGAGTTCCAGGAAGAATTGGAGAAATCGGAAGGGAATATGGCAAAAATTTGGGTACAGTGGGCAAAGAAGACAGAGGAAAGAGCCCAATTTGTGCAATAAATGAAAAGAAATTATGAGGGAACCATTCCTAATCTGAAAAGAAAAGTGAATACCCTTGAAGACAAGGCAGCCCAGTGGGACAAGGAATTTCAGGCTGAGAGGGAATAGTGCTATAGGCTAATGGCCGAGACGGAGAAAGAAATAAAGTTGTTGCAAGACCATAACTTCCATGACTCCCAGGTGCTAGAGGCTCGCAACTAGCAAATAAGCCGACTACTTCAGGAAAAGGGCCGGATCAGAGCAAGAATTCGAGCCTTTGCGGATAACATTGTCATGAAATATCAACTCGGTGAAAGAATGAGTCGCACTACCTTCTTTGCAACAGTGATGATTTTTGTTCGGCAAGTTATGAATGATTTGGAACAGTTACAAAGGGGTCTTGCATGTAGGTCTGCGGCAATGCCGAATGACGCTCCGTGGGCCCCAGGATTTGAAGCTTTAATCTATTCCTAGTTATTGAGTCTGTATTTTGTTATTTTGGGTCTGTTTTGTAATTTTCCCTTTTAAGAAAACAAATAGTCTAGTATCTTTGTAATCAAAGTTTTATTTATGAAAAATTGAAAAATCCCAAAAAATAAATTATTTCCTTATTTTTGCATTTATTTGCAAGAACTACGTTTGATCTGATTCATGCGGGGTCATGATACGTAAGCAATCTCCATAAGATTCAACTATAACCCTAAGGAAAAAGAAAATACGAGGGAAGCAAATAAAAGGAAAAATAAGAGTGGAAAGGAAACACAGAAAAGAGAAAATAAGAAAACCATGGAAGAAAAGAAAATGGAGAGGAAAGAAAAATCAAAATGAGAGAAAACCGGAAAAGCAAAGGAAAAATCAAGGAAAAACAAATCAAAACAAAGAAATGGGAAGAAAGGCCGGGATGGCGAATGCAACCGTGGCAAACATGTAGACATTCGTTTAACTGTATAGGTGCATCACACCCCAATGTGCGATTACCTATCTGTTACTTGTCTCAAACTAACCATTTGTTGTTGTCATAATCCCAGTTTAGGTTTATAGAAATGGTGGTTGATTTTTGGTAAAGTGGCATCACATCGGTATTTTACCAGATCAAAAGGAAATATAGAAATATCGTCTAAAATGACCTTGCCACTAGTTCTCATCACCGAAGACAACCTAATCTCAGGGATCCCGGCCTCCGAGTCTGCCACAGCTAAAGAAAACCGGATATTACATCTCCGAGTTATGGAGATGTGGGATGCATGGATTAACGGAAGAGAATCTCCAAATGCTATCCCTGGCTTTCCTGAGTTGTGCTCGAGTTCCGGGGGTACTTCTAACATCCCCATCAGTCATCTGAATACCCCGTTGGGACAACCAACCATGTCTGCTCACTTTATAGGAACACCTTCTGACCCCAAGTGTTCACATCAGGAGTAGCCCCCAATATTTTTACCGCTCCACCATGCTCCGCCACCACACAACCTTCACTACCTAGGCCCGTTTTGGATCCCTCGGACTTCACTTTACAAAATCCCATCTTTCAAGCGGATCCTCCTCAATATCCGACATACACTTACTCCCAACCACCCCCGTTTGAGCTTACACCTGGACAAGACAAAACTCATAAAGTGCCTAAGCAAGATGACATGGAAAAAAGGATGAGGAGTTTAGAGCAGAATCTGAAAAATATGCAAGGTTTAAGCGGGAAGGAGAATGTTTCTTATAATGATCTGTGTATGTTCCCTCACGTGCACCTGCCCATGGGATTCAAAATGCCGAAGTTTGAGAAGTATGATGGGCATGGAGACCCTATTGCCCACCTTAATAAGTATTGCAACCAACTGCGTGGAGCTGGCGGAAAAGAGGAGTTGTTAATGGCTTACTTCGGAGAAAGCTTGGTGGGCATAGCTTCAGAATGGTATATGGATCAGGATATATCTCGATGGCACATCTAGGACGATCTTGCCAGTGATTTTGTTCGACAATTTCAGTACCACATAGACATTGCGCCAGATAGGAACTCCTTGGTGAATCTAAAGAAGAAACCCTCAGAAAGTTTTCGAGAATATGCAATTAAGTGGCGCGAACAGGCATCGAGGGTGAAACCTCCCATGGATGAAGTAGAAATGGTCATTTTCTTCCTTCAGGCCTGGGAAGCAGATTACTTCTAGAATATGATGTCAGCCATGGGCAAACCTTTTGCAGAGGCGATCAAGATTGGTGAGATGGTAGGGAATGGTTTGAAAACGGGTAGAATCTTGAGCCAATCAGCCATCAGAACAACCTCCCAAGCCATTCAAGGCGGGTCTGGAGGAATGGCTAAAGGAAAGAAGAAAGAAGAGACGTCTATGGCAGCGTCAGGGGCAAGGAGACATAGCACTCCCAGACCCATGTTTTCTGAAAAAACCCCTCAACATTACTACCCTCATGATGATATGGCTTATGCTCCTTCAACTTATGCGGTCATGAACGCTCAACCCTTCGCCCGTCCGCAGCCACATGCCAATAGAATCAAACTCCATTCCCAAGAAATCAGCCTCCCCACCAGAATCACTATAATCATCGACCTCCGTAGAATAACTTCCGTCCTCGGAAACCACCCAAGAGGCCAAACTTTACACCAATCGGTGAACCCTACTCCAATTTGTTCCTGAAGCTTGTTCAAATGAATTTGCTATACCCCATACCTCAAAACAGGCAAAACCCAGAATCACCATCCTATCAGCGGGGCGTCCGATGTGCTTATCACTCAACAGCTGAGGGGCATGATACAGAAAATTGTTGGACATTGAAAAGAGCCATGGAAGACTTGATAGGGAAGATAGTGCTGAGGGACGAGGAGGTCCCAAATGTGACCAACAATCCTTTGCCAGTCCACAATAATGGACCTGTGATTGGGATGATATATGAGGATAAAGAGTTCGATTCTGCATTAAAGGCCATCATTGCTATTGCTGACGTAGAAAGAAAGCCAAAGGTTGCCCCAAAGCAAGATTAAGGGGATAAGAAAAACAAAGTCACCAAGACGGAGCCAGAAAAGAAAGCTGAAGCAAGAACAGAAGTGATACCTCCCAAGGATGGAATTCTCTATGTCCCGCGAGGCCATCAAGAAAAGAAGCTGATTTTGGGCCCTCCAAAGAAATTGGAAGTGAAAGGGAACACAAATTTAGGTACCCAAGCAAGCCTATGTGGTGTCGGGGAAAATCAAACCACCTCGGCTGAGTGAGCCAGTGGTTATTGGACGTGTACCACAAAAGCCTGTGGCTAGCCCTGTTGTAGTGCCATGGAATTATTATCAGACGTTGGTCACGTATAAAGGGAAAGAGATCCTGGGAGGGCTTCCCAAAAATGTTCCCGCCGAAAAGTACTCAAACATAGAAGAGGTAAACAATGCTACCAAAAGGCGTTTCCCGCCTAAGAAACCTGTGAGTGCTAAGAAAGCGGAAGTTTTCTTTCAAAAGATGAAAATGGCTGACTATGAGGTGGTCGATCAGTTACGAAAATGTCCTGAACAAGTGTCTTTACTGTCATTACTATTTAAATCCCCTGAGCATCAAAAGGTGTTAATGCAAACTCTGAATGAAGCCTATGTGCCAAATTAAACTTCGGTAGAACAACTTGAAAGAATGGCGGAAAGATTCTTTGTTGTCAATCAAATCTCTTTCAGCAAAAATGGCTTGCCTCCAGAGGCAGCTTCTCACAACAAGGCCTTGCACTTGGCTGTCATGTGTGAGGGATATTATGTAAAGCGAGTCATGGTAGACGGAGGCTCGAGTGTTGATATTTTCCCACTCTCCACACTGCAACGCATGGAAATCGGGACCAAAAAAATTTGTCCCAACAATGTCTGTATGAGAGCCTTTGACGGCATCAAAAGAGATACCATCGGGAAAATCGACCTAATCTTGACCATCATACCGATGGATTTCGAGGTGACATTCCAAGTGCTGGATATGGATACATCTTATAATTTTCTTCTAGGAAGGCCTTGGATCCATGCCGCTAGAGCTGTGCCTTCTACCCTCCACCAAATGGTAAAATTCGAATATGAGGATCAGGAAATCGTGGTCTATGGAGAAGATGAACAGTCGATCTATCGGGACCCATCTGTCCCTTGCTTAGAAGCCAGAGAGGGTAGTGAGCACATAGTCTACCAGGCATTTGAAGTTGTGGTGGCAAATCAACATGAAGAAGGGAATCCTTGCCCTCAACCTTTCCTATCTAATTCCTCGATTATGGTGGCAAAGGAGATGATCAGACATGGTTTCAGGCTAGGAAAAGGACTTGGAAAGTCTGTGCAAGGCATATCTGAGCTGGTGACTTTGCCTAAGACCGAAAAGTTCTTCGGGATAGGTTTCCACCCTACCCAAAATGATGTAAAATGGGTAGATGAGAGAAAGAAGGAAGGATGGGTCTTGCCACAACCTCTGCCACATTTGTATGAGACCTTTGTCAAGCCAAAGTACAGTGAAGAGGAAGACGATGAGGTTTTCACGGTTGAAGAAATTGAAGAAATATATAGGGCAATGAGAAAAGTACTCTACGAAACCCACATGGTTCAGCCATGAGAGGGAACTAGCACCGCTGAGGTGTTATATAACGGACCAAGCGCCAAGCTTCAAAATTGGAAGGCTACGCCACTTTCGATCAAGCGGGAGTCTCGATAGACCTGTCCTGCTACTTTTTCTGCATCCCGAGTTATTCCAGGGTGTAACTCGGATGTTCCTTTTAGTTTCTTGTCTTTAAATTCCCAATGTAAACCCTGTTATCTTCCCAAATTCCAAGAAATGAAATCAATATTTCATCGTTCATTTTTCTCATTATTTTCTGATTTTCTTTATTTTTCTCTTTTATTTATTCTTTTCAGTTGTAATAATGCGGCTTTAAATAACATGACATGCTTGCGAACTTCACGCTCAGATCCAAACACGCTATCTAATTGTGAAATAATGAACCAAGAACCGGAATATGATGAAGAAGAGGCTTTTAGGGAAATAAATCGAGAACTGGAACAATTCGAGCACAAACCTAAGCCAAATTGAATGACACTGAGCCGGTTAACTTGGGAACATCTGAGGAAATCCGGAAAACCAAAATAAGCATTCACACAGATAAGAAAACCCGAGATACAATAATCCAACTCCTGTTTGAGTTTAAAGATATGTTTGCTTGGTCTTATGATGGCATGTCAGGGCTGAGTGTTGATCTAGTGGTGTAGAAGTTGCCAATTTATCCTGATTGCCCTCTGGTCCAGCAAAAGCAAAGAAAGTTTAAAACTGACATCAGTGATAAGATCAAAGAAGAAATCACGAAACAGTTGAAAGCAGGGGTAATCCGAGTAGTTCGGTACACTACATGGTTGGCTAATGTAGTCCTAGTTCCAAAGAAAGATAGGAAGACCCGGGTGTGTGTGGACTCCAGAGATTTGAACAAGGCAAGCCCCAAAGAAAATTTCCCTTTGCCCAACATTCACATCCTTGTTGATAACTGCACCAAGCATGAGATACAGTCCTTTGTAGATTGCTACGCAGGATATCACCAGGTGTTGATGGATGAGGAAGACGCAGAGAAAAAGGTCTTCACTATACCCTGGGGTACATACTATTATCGGGTTATGCCATTTGGTCTAAAGAATGCTGGAGGACCTATATGAGGGCTATGACCGCCATCTTCCATGATATGATGCATCAGGAGATAGAGGTGTATATAGACGACGTAATCATCAAGTCCCAAACTCAGAATGGCCACGTTAGAGATCTGAGAAACTTCTTCGAATGATTGCGCAAGTATGATCTGAAGCTAAACCCGGTTAAATGTGCATTTAGAGTTCCGTCGGGCAAGCTTCTAGGCTTCAAAGTCAGCAGGAGAGGTATCGAGTTAGAGCCAACAAAGATAAAGTCTATCCGGGATTTGCCTCCTCCAAGAACTAAGAAGGATGTGATGAGCTTGTTAGTCAGTTAAACTATATCAGCCGGTTCATTGCGCAACTGACTTGCACATGTGAGCCCATATTCAAGTTATTAAAGAAAGATGCAGCAGTCAAGTGGACAGATGAATGTCAAGAAGCCTTCGAAATATCAAAGAATATTTGTCAAATCCTCTAGTCTTGGTCGCACCAGAGCCAGGGAGACCTCTTTTCTTGTATCTGATGGTATTGATTTGGTTGTGTCCTCGGGCAGCACGATGTAACTAGGAAGAAAGAACAGGCGATCTACTACTTGAGTAAGAAGTTCACCAGTTATGAAGCAAAATATACTCTGTTGGAAAGAACCTATTGTGCCTTGACTTGGGTTGCTCAGAAGCTAAGACATTATCTGCAAGCCTACACCACCTACCTCATAACCAGGTTGGATCCATTGAAGTACATATTCCAGAAACTAATGCCCACAGGGAGGTTAGCAAAATGGCAGATTCTACTCACTGAGTTTGATATAGTCTATGTTACTCGTACGGTAATGAAAGCCCAGGCATTGGTAGATCTGGATGAAATATCCGGTTGATGAAGAATACCAATCGTTGAGCACTTACTTCCCAAATGAAGAGGTAAATTTAATAGAAGCAATCTCTAAAGACACTCATGCTTGGAAAATATTTTTTGATGGAGCGGTAAACGGCAGAGGTGTAGGAATTGGGACAATCTTAATCACACCTACTGGTCAACACTACTCGGCTATAGCCAGGCTTCGGTTCTTCTGCATGAGCAATACCGCTGAGTATGAAGCCTGCATCATGGGCATGAACATGGCAATTGACCAAGACATCGAAGAGTTATTAATCATGGGGGATTCCGATCTGATTATCTGGCAAGCCTAGGGATAGTGGGAGACCCGAGATGTTAAGCTCATCCCTATCGGCAACATGTGGAATATCTCAGCAAGTGGTTCAAGTTGATAGAATTCAGGTACATCCCTCGGTGTCACAATGAATTAGCTGATGCACTTGCCACTCTGGCTTCGATGCTGCCTTACCCAGGCAATGCCCATATTAATCCTCTAGAGATCCAAATCTAGGAAAGGCATGGTTATTTTAACACGATTGAGGTAGAACCAACCATACAGCCATAGTATCACGACATTAAAAGGTTTTTGAAAACACAAGAATACCCTGAGCAAGCTACTGGAGATCAAAAGAGGACCATCAGACGGCATGCGAGTGGTTTCTTCTTGAGTGGTGATGTCTTGTATAAGAGGACCCCGGACCTCAACTTGTTGAGATGTGTTGACGCCGAGGAAGCCAAAAGAATTATGCATGAAGTCCACGCAGGAGTATACGGGCCTCATATGAATGGGTATGTTTTGGCAAAGAAAATCCTTCGGGTGGGATATTATTGGATAACTATGGAGAAGGACTGCTTCAGCTTTGTCCGAAAATGCCATCAGTGTCAGGTGCATGGTGATTTGATTCATGCACCTCCAATAGAACTGCATCCTATGCCTGTACCTTGGCCATTCGTTGTTTGGGGCATGGATGTCATTGGACCAATCAAGCCAAAACCTTCAAATGGACATAGATTCATACTGGTTGCTATTGACTACTTCACGATGTAGGTTCAAGCCATCACTCTTAAGTCAGTCACCAAGAAAGTTATGGTAGATTTTGTGCATTCTAATCTTATTTATCGTTTTGGTATTCCTGCAACTATCATCACAAACGATGCTGCCAACTTGAATAGTCATTTGATGGAAGAAGTATGCGAACAATTCAAAATTACGCATAGAAATTCTACTCCCTATCGACCCAAAGCCAATGGTGTCGTCGAAACAGCAAACAAGAACATCAAGAAGATTGTGAGAAAGATGATTCAGAGCTCCAGACAATGGCATGAAAAGCTACCTTTTGCATTACTTGGATATCGCACCATGGTGCGCACATCGGTATGAACAACCCCATACTTGTTGTTCTATGGAACTGAGGCTGTTATACCCACAAAGGTAGAAATCCCTTCACTTGGGATAATCGTTGAAGTAGAAATTGAGGATAATGAGTGGGTCAAGACACGGCTAGAACAGTTGTCCTTACTTGATGAAAAACAAATGGCCGCGGTTTGTCACGGGCAGTTATACCAACGAAGAATGGCCCGTGCTTATAACAAGAAAGTGCATCCCAGGAATTTTGAAGTGGGAGAACTCGTGTTAAGATGCATTCTCCCTCATCACCAGGAAGCGAAAGGAAAATTTGCTCTAATTGGAAGGGTCCATACATCATCCGAAAAATATTATCGAGAGGAGCATTGTATTTGGGAGATATCGAAGGAAATGATCCTGAAACAGCCGTGAATGCGGATGCAGTAAAAAAGTACTATGTCTAGGCTATCTGCGGTGTTGTCTTTTGTGCATTTGAGATGACGAAGGCTTTTCTTCTTGCTATCTAAACACTATTAACCCTTCACAAATCCATTTGAGCCGGTTACTCTTCCTTGATTACCCTCTTTGGAACACAGAAGTATTATCAAAAAAAATTGATGAAAATAAAAATAAAAAGAAAATAAAAACAAAAACAAAAACAAAAACAAAAAAACAAAAAAACAAATATTTTCCCTGAACTACGTCTAACTTGATTCCGAAAGGATATGTAGGCAGCCTCTCTCTGGGGTTCTGTCACACCAAAACAAAAATCCCGATTTCCCCAAATGTTGAAATTGGGGCAGATGATATAATGGTTTGACCATGAGTCCACCAAAATGGTTACAAAGTTATACTTCCATCCAAAATTCTTTTTACCCAAAACCTTGTCCAAGTCCTTCTGATCAATTAGCAAAAGCGTGGGAATTGAAAAGCTACATGGTTGGAATCTGATATAGTCCAAATTGAGAGAAATAAAATGAGAGAGTCTTATCGGTAAAAGCCTTCGGGCACCATAAGGCGACGGTGATCAGAGAATTTGAAAATGAGAGAGTCCGTTCAGTGAAAACTCATAAAGAGCACTATCGGGCGACTGTGAGAGGAGAAATGAGAGAGGTCGATTGGCGAAAACCCACAAAGGGCGTTGTCGGCCGAAAAGAAGATATCTCACCACTAAAAGAGTCCTGGCAAGGTGCCCTGGTTTTGAAATATGGATCAATGGGTTCACGAGAAACTGGAAAGTTTGTGTGGGTCGGGCATCCAGTCCAAGAAGCATGTCATGTCCATTTAAAGCCAGCATGCACCACCAGATAAGTCCTTTTCCCCCAAAAGGGACGCTTCTTTTTAAACTCATATGCTTGCCTTTTGTATACTTCTTGTTTGAATCCCTTTTGGTTTAACTCTAATTCCAAGACTATTACAAAGAAAAGGTGGCAGGACTAGTTTTATAGGGCTTCGCCTGGCAAAAGCCAAAGAAAATACTCAGCCTCAGCGGGTGCGTCAAGCCAATCCCGAATGACCATGAATATGGATGTTTTAAAGCAAAATAATATTGAAGAAGAAAGAAAATCAGGGACAAAGGTTCTAAGAGTAAAGTAAAGTGAAAAGGTCGAGCCCACGCGGGTGAGTCATCATGAAATCCTAAAGTTGAGTCCTTTCGGTTTGAAAAGAGATTCACCCTCAAAACCAGCAAGCAGCAAAGTTCTCAACGGACACTAGGCCGGTATCAACCAATTGAAATGATCAAGGCCACAAAACCAACCACCATTTCAAACTAACAAATTGTTCTTTGTTTGAAAGTTAACACAAGTGTAATTCAAAGCAACCACGTAAGAAGCAGGTACAACCCAAAAGAGAAAAGAAATGTGCAAGCGCTGAAATAGCTTTGCAGCAGCGACCAAAAAGGGAAGTTTCCCCCAAATTCTGTCATGCGTTTTACTTAAAAAAAAAAAAAGAAAAAGAAGAAGAAAGAAAGAAGAAGAAGAAGAAGTGAAAATGAAAAATCCCAAGATAAAAAAATCATGATAGCATAGGGCCCCATACCCTAGATATCCCGGCATAACCCGTGGACCTCCCTGGCATAACCCAAGGACCTTTTTTCTTTTATCCCGACATAACCCATGGACCTCCCTGGAATAACCCAAGGAGCCTTTTTTCCTTCTTATCCCGGGATAACCCGCGGATCTCCCTGGCATAACCCAAGAAACTTTTTCTTTTAACCCGGCATAACCCGTGGACCTCCCTGACATAACCCAAGGACCTTTTTCTTTTATCCCGGCATAACCCATGGACCTCCCTGACATAACCCAAGGAGCCTTTTTTCCTTCTTATCTCGGCATAACCCGTGGACCTCCCTGGCATAACCCAAGGACCTTTTTTCTTTTATCCCGGCATAACCCGTGGACCTCCCTGACATAACCCAAGGAGCCATTTTTCCTTTTTATCCTGTCATAACCCGCGGACCTCCCTGGCATAAACCAAGGACCTTTTTCTTTTATCCCGGCATAACCCGTGGACCTCCCTGGCACAACCCAAGGATCTTTTTTCTTTTATCCCGACATAACCCGTGGACCTCCCTGGCACAACCCAAGGAGCCTTTTTTCCTTATTATCCTGACATAACCTGCGGATCTCCCTGGCATAACCCAAGGAACTTTTTTCTTTTATCCCGGCGTAACCTGTGGACCTCCCTAGCATAACCAAAGAACCTTTTTCTTTTATCCCGGCATAACCCGCGGACCTCCCTGGAATAACCCAAAGACCTTTTTCTTTTATCCTAGCATAACCCGCGGACCTCCCTGGCATAACCCAAGGGCCTTTTTCTTTTATCCCTGCATAACCCGAGGACCTTTTTCTTTTCCGGCATAACTCAGCCATTTCCCAGCATAACCTAGCTTCATTCCCAAGGATACACAATCCTAATTTTATCGCTTAGATTTGTATCACAACTAAGTCACGAAATTTTCCCAGTGAAAACTGGGGCAAAAAAATTTCATTCGTTTATCTTGTTTTGGTGTCTTAAGCAGGTTTTGACCTCGAAGCACAAGGTGCGAGATGACCGATGGAATGAGTCTCGATCTAGAATAAAGAAAATAAGAAAAGAATAAAAATAAATGAATCCAAAAGGTTGAAGCAAACAAAGGTGCGGATTGCTCAAAACGTGATTGAAGTCACAAGCTCTGCCTGTTCTGTTTTGACACAATGTTGAAGAAAGAAACAGCACATATAACTTGCGAGCATCAAGATTCAGATCGAAGTCCACAGTAAAATCAGCTAAGACCCAAGATCAAGCTTCAAGAGATTTATAGATAGGAATCTTGTAACTCATAGTTGATAGGCATAGATAGCTTAGATTTGATTTTCCTTTTCGTGTAATAAGGAGGTCAGCAAGCAGTAGCAGCAGCAACAGCAGCAACAACAGTGAAATACAGCTTCTAGTAGTCCCAGCTACCAAACCTTCCAAAACTACACTTACCTGATTCCTTTAAAACCAAGGATATGTAGGCAACCTCTGAAGCAAGGTTCGGTCAGACATTTTTCAAAAATGCTTCTCATGGAGTGCCAAGCGGGAAAAAATCCCTCATAATTGCTCATTTATCTTTGCCGAAAACCCTTCAGATCTCCGAGTAAAGAGGGGCAGCTATGAGCACGTGATTTTTGCCTCGCTTGAATTACTCCTATAGGACTCTTAGAATTTGGATTTTTTTATTATCTAAATTTTAGGGAATTAATTGCATGATTTTTTGTTTGTTTGCATTTTATGTGCATTCTTAGTTGGCATAATTCATAAAAAACACAAAAAATAGCACATTTGCATTTAGAATCCAATTTTATATTTTTTTTAGGTTTACTAGTTAATTAATATTACCAAAAACATAAGAGAAAATAACAAAAATAATCCCTTTATATTTTTTGTTTAATTCAAGTCTTTGTTATTTTTAATTTTAAAAAACAAAAATAAAAAAAATAAAATGAAAATGAGTCGAATTAAATAAAATAAAGGGATTAATTGAGAAGAAAATAAAAGAAAAGAGAATAGGCCAGCCATCTTTGGGCCATCATTCAATTTAATTTGGCTAGCCCAAGTCAAACTCCCAAATGACCCGTTTCGAATTGGCCCAAACCCACAAATGATCCGGTCCAGTCTTTTAAAAAACAAAACGACATCGTTTCTCAGCCCTTCAATCATGATCGGTTGATCTCATCAATCCAACGGTGCAGAACTAACTAGGTTTTAGGTATTTAAGTGTCTGAATAGCCCCCTACCCCCCAAATCGCCATCTCTAACACCCATTATACACCACCGCTCCTCCGTCATCCCCCACCGTCTGTCGCATACCTGAAATCGCCTCCACCAGAGGCGACTGTCCAACAGCCATGAAAATTACACCACTACCTCACCTCCTTCTCCTCGTTAAGAATCTAGCCATGTTTTCCCTCAAATCCCATCCAAGCCCTTCGAATATCCGAATCAGTGAACGCCGCCTCCGCCGCCTAGGGCGGCGCCACCTCCGAATCTAGTCCCCAGTTACACCCTGGACCCTCCTCACCTTCCTCTTCCTAAATCATCGCTTATTTATCCTCGAATATTCCTCCAACGCCTTGAATTTCATATCGAAAAATCGTCTAGAACCCTATTTTTATAAATTTGGGGATTAACAAAGTCCGGGCTATAATAGCCCTTAATTATGTGTTTTCTCATGAAAACACATAATTAAGGACGATTATAGTCCAAATAAATCCAAAAAAATTTCCAAATTCGATGATTTGTCAAAATTAAATCAAAATCAGTAAGTTCCTCAATCTTTTTCTTTCTTTCTTTATTTTTCTTTCTCTCTGCATACGTAAATATCTCTTTAATACATAATTTCCTGGTCTTTCATTTCCAGTATTTATTTATTTAAGTTAGGATTTCGATTTAGGTCTCTAATTTTCGTATATTGCAGTCATATAGTTTAGTTCTTATTTGTTTTTTATCTGATTGTGTGTTTGATTCGATTGTTGATTCATGATTGTTGTTGTTTATTATGATATTAGTTTTACTTTAGTTTTGATTTTTTATTTGTTTGTTGGTAGTTCAATTTGTTTTAGTCTTAGCCTTAGGACATTAGTGTTAATTAGATTTCTTTTCCAGTCTTGACTAATTAGTTTAATTGTTAGAATTTCTATTAGTTTTAATTTTTTGGATATAGCTGAATATTTCCAGCATTGGTGAGTAATTAACCATGGTTGTTTGACCATGTTAAAAGAGGCGGGGTTAGCTGACATAGGATTGGTAATTTCAGATTGAATAAAAGGGTAGTTTAGGTATTTTAGATAAAAGGAATCTTGTAGTAACTGAAATGGAAACCCCTAGAACTTTCTAGATGGGGTTCATATTAGAATTTTAGAAACTTACTGATCTAACTTGGGTAAGAAGTCAGTCTTGTAGGGACTAATTAGTAAAAAAAATTCAAAAATAAAAGAGGGGGCAAGGGGGTAAAGATAAAATCTGAAACTTCCCTTAGCCTTGCCTATAAAGGCAGCCCATTACTACCTTGCTGAACAAGTTTGGGGATGTCTGAAAAATTTGAAATTCAAATTCAAAAACAAAGGTCTGAAATATGAGTGGAAAGAGTCCATTTTAGATCTTAGATCTTTAGAAAAACATAAAACAAATAGCACAAAAATGCCAAAAAAATACTATTCCATTGAGGTTTTCTTAGGATAAGTTTGAATTCCAGCTGTTAAATCAAATTCTCAGTTCATATAAGGTGAAAAATGGTTTGAGTACTCTTTAGATCTCAGTGGTTCATGTTCAAAGAATCCTAGGTTGATTTTGAGTGTGTTTTGTTTCAGTCCAATCTGTTTTCAGTTGTTTATTGGTGTTTATCCTTCTGCAAATCATTCCTGGGTTGCTGTGACATTGTGTTGGGTTGAAATTGATCCTGTTGCTACTGGTTTTGACTGTCGCTCTTTATTACTTAGCTGATTATCCATTTCTTCTTATTCTGCCTCAAATTTCAGGTACATTTTAAAACCTCTAATGATGTATGAAGAAGCTGAATCAGCAGATCTGTGTTTGAGTTATTGAAGAAATAACACATTGCTCCTATTATTGTCATGAAAATTCGTTTAAGTATTAGATTTCTGTTTCTCTAGAGTGCCAAGGTCAATTGAATTTAAATTTTCTAATATTGTAATAACTGGACTGTTCAAAATTGGATTTGTCTTTATTTGTTTCATTAGTTTAATTCTGATATAGTGTGATTCTCTACAATTAATAGATACTAATTTGAAAGTAGTTGATGGTAATTAAACTGGATTTCTGTTTCATTAGTTGAGGAGCTTTGATTCAATTAATGATTTCATAGTTCGACAAATTCGAATCTGAAAGTAGGACGGTAGATACTAATTTGCTTATCATGCTTGCTTGTTAGAAATCAGAAACAAATGGTAGTAGTTACTTCTAACGTTTGGTCCATGATTAATTTGTGTAAAGGGATTATTGATCAACATTAAAAGTTATTAGATTTTCAGATCTAGTGTGAAAGTTCATTAGAATGTAAATAAGTTAAAACATGAATGCGTTTTGGATTTAGACAATTAAGAGTTTGTCAAGTCCAATTGTGATTAAAGTTAAATTCTGTTGTGTTCATTATCAGATTTAATAAATTAGGTTTTGGGCCCATTATCGGATCTAGTAACAGGCCCAGTCAAGGCAGTGAGGTCTCAATTCAAAGGCCCTAATCCCACATCACTTTATATTTGAGCCTGTGCAGAGGCCCACAACTGGTCAGCTCCTTATAGAGCCTGACCAAAAATTCCCCCTTCTTGGGCTAGTCTCAAGGCCCAATGTGCTGAAAGTCTGATTTTTTAAAAGTTGTAATTTAATTTGGTAATGAAATTCTAGGTCTTCCAAGTTAGGTAGCGAATTTAAATTAAGAGGTTTTCCTCTTGTTTAAGTTCGGACTTGAACTTGAGGCCCAAATTTTATAGTGTTAATTAATTAGGTTTTTTTAGAGACAATCTTTAATAGAGAACAATAGTCTATTTAGGATGCCCTTTTAAAATAATTTCGGGTGCGCTGCGCCAAATAAAGTCACAAATCATGTGGCCCTCTTTAATTACTTCTTTTAAAATGTTTAGAACTCGGGACGTGCCATTTAGTGAATTTTCATGGCTTCCCGCAAAGTTAATAACACGTTAGTCGCTTTGGGCGCGTTCTTTAATAAATTTACCTTCTTAAACTCGGGTGCGCATTTCATGCGACCCAAATCCAAATCTCAAAATGTTGAATAAAGTGTGTCGCGGATCAGGGTGCATTTCATGTGACGTGATCCAAAAACATATTTTAAACGACGTTCAATTTCTTTAAAATTAATTAAAAGCGGTAAAAAAATTTAAAATTGCATTATAGGATTACATGTATTAAAATCAGAGTTTTAGCCAATTATAATAGTTTAAGCTACCGTGCTAGAACCACGGGATCTAAGGGTGCCTAACACCTTCCCTCGGGTCAACAGAATTTCTTATTCAAAATTTCTGGTTCGCAAACTCCATTCAGGAAGTCAAAATTTTGCTCGATTTGGGATTCAAGATAAACCGGTGACTTGGGACACCAAAAGACAAACCAATCCCAAGTGGCGACGCAAATAAATAAATAATCTCATTCGAATAATGTCACTTAAAATGAAAAAAATTGCCTTATACACTATCCTTCGGGTAGGTGTATAAAAAGGGAGGTATGACAATAGTAATACTTGCATCTTCATGCATATGCACTTACCACCGAGCTACGGCCAGTTGGGCAGTTACATATTTACTCCCTACTATGGTCGGTTGGGCGGTCATACATATTCATTTACCACCATGCTATAGCCGGTTGGGCATCACGCATATTCATTTATCACCATGCTACGACTAGTTGGCAGACATGCAATTACACCAGGCTACGGTCGATCGGGCAATTACTACCGGTCGGGTAGCTATATATCATTATTTATCACCGGTCGGGCAGTCATACATTTAACATCGTGAGATGGCCGGTCTGTATCATGACCCAAAATCCACTACGGATCGTGGTAACGCCGGACACCTCTGTGAGGCAAGCCAACTAGAATACATAATCAAATCCTCGTTATAACAATTTTGAAAAATATTTCTTTTATACAATTTAAACAAGACTCGGTATATTCCTCCGAATAAATAATGAAATATTTAAACAACTTTTAAGATTTCCAAATAATCCAAATACCTCCCCAGAACCCGGTGTCACAAGTGCACGAGCAACTATCGATAAGGAAAATAAAATACAACCTCTGTCCAAAATACAGTGGACAGGGATTAAATAATAAAAATACTGAAGGGAAATATACTAGCTGCGGGTCGTCTCGAACAATGCAGCTCATCTAGTCCCAGAGTCATCCATGCTGCTACACCTAGTAGGCTGCTAGAGTTATATATACATGTGCAACAAAAATGCACAGAAGTGTAGTATGAGTACGTAATCAACGTGTACTCAGTGAGTATACCGCCTAATCTCGAAGGAGTAGAGACGAGATGGCCAACTCTGACACTCACTAGAGGTCAATTAACAATATTCTAATATACGAGGAAAATTATGGATTTATAAAGTAGTTCAAATTCGCGAAGCCAGATGACAGGTAAACACCTTCAACAATTAAGAAAGGGCTTCCAAGGTTTATTTTTTATTATCTTATCAATTTAAATCAAGCCACGAAGGGCCAAATCCACAACTACAATTCTCAAGCAACAAAAAAACACGCGCAAATCACACCGAGGCGACAGCTCAATGCAACAGGAATGTAAATTGTGCACTGCCGAGGGTCGAGCGGCCCGAACCAATAAATGCATCTATTTAAATATGCCGAGGTGTTCGGCCCGTTCCATAAATAAAGACATACCCTGCTCGCGAATCACGCATGCGATGTAGGTACACATAAAATACATGCTCAAATTGCCAATTCAGAATTTATCGGGGATATTTGTCCAATTAAGGCAATTTCTCTGTTTAAGAATTCAGGAAATTATGTTTAATCTCTTTTTAAATTTATTTATTAATCAAAGGTGATTTAAACAATTCAAGTTATCAATGGGTTCATAATTAATCCAAGTATAACATGCTGATGGGTCCTAACTACTCAGACAATAGCATAATAGTAGTTACGCACGGACTCTCGTCACCTCGTGCGTACGTAGCCCCCACATATAGGAGCACATAATCAATTATTTCACCTATGGGGTAAATTCCCCCTCACAAGATTAGAAAGGAGACTCACCTTGCTCCGAAGATCTATAATCGGCATTCTTCATTCTTCCGAAGGCTCTAACCAACACCCAAAGCTCCAAAACAAGCCAATGGTGATACAAATCCATTAATATATGCTTAATTATTCATTAGAATCTAATTTATGGAAATTCCCAACTCCGATCGAAAAGTTGACAAAAATGCCCTCAGGCCCACATGCCCGAAATCTGAAATTTCTCGAAGATAAAGTTTACCCATGAACTCACGAACTCAAATATAAGATTTTCTCTTAATTCCATACTCAAAATCGTGGCTAAATTCCAAGAATATGATTTTCTAGATTTTCCACAAAAACCCCAATTTTTATACTAATTTTCATGTCTAATTCCATCGTATAATCTTGTATTTAACTTGGAAATAAGTAGGAGTAGCTTACCTTAACATTGATGATGAAATCCCTCCTTGAAGCTCTCCAAAAATAGCCCAATGAAGTGAAGGAAATGAGAGAAGGCCAAACATTCGATTTTGAAACAAAGCTTTTGCCCCAGCTATTTCCGCTTCTGCGGTCCCGCTTTCGCGGACAAAACTCCGCTTTTGCGGACAAGGGGGATCCAGCCCATTTCGCTTTTGCGGTCAGCCTACCGCTTCTGCGGTTCTATATCAGCGGATCAAGGGCCGCTTCTGCAGTCCTGGCTGCCCTCACGCTAAACCGCTTTTGCGGCTTCTTCCTCGCTTCTGCGGGGTCGCTTCAGCGGGGCCGCTTCTACGGTCCCATCTCCGACAGAAGCGAAAATCGCAGCAACCAGCAGCTTAGCTATTTCCAAAAATCTATTTTCGATCCGTTAACCACCCGGAATCCACCCGAGGACCCCAGGACCCCAACCAATCATACCAACTAGTCCCAAAACACATTACGGACTTGTTCGAGGCCTCAAATCATATCGAACAACGCTAAAACCATGAATTACACCCGATTCAAGCTTTATGAACTTTGAGCTTTCCAACTTCTACTTTCGATGTTTAAACCTATCAAATCATGTCCGATTGACCTCAAATTTTGCACACAATTCATGTTTGACATTATGGACCTACTCCAACTTTCGGAATCGGATTCTGACCCTGATATGAAAAAGTCCACTTCCGGTCAAACTTCTCAAAAACTTTCAAATTTCTATCATTAGCCAAATGGCTTCAAAATGATCCACGGGCCTCCGAATTCACTTCCGACCGCGCTACAACTCCAGAATCACCATACGGAGCTACTCCCAGTCTTGAAATTCCAAACGGACATTGATAACACTGAAATGCACTACAAACCAAACTTATGAAATTTCTTCAGAAATGCTAACTTCCACAATAGGCGCCAAAACACTCCCGGGTTATCCAAAACCCAATCCGGGCATATGCCCTAGTCTGAAATCATCTCACGAACCTATTGGAACCTTCAGATCTTGATTCCGAGGTGGTTTACTCAAAATTCCAATCTTAACCATTTTCCCCAACTTAAGGCTTCTAAAATGAGAATTTTCATTTAAATTTAACTCCGAACTTCCTGAATTTCAATTCCGACCATGCACATAAGTCAAAATACCTGAAATGAAGTTGTTCATGGCCTCCGACTGCTGAACGGAGCACTAGTACTCAAAACGACCGGTCGGATCGTTACATTCTCTCCCACTTAAACATATGTTCGTCCTCGAACGTGCTAAGAACTATACGGAAGTAGTCTGAAATCACTGTTTAGCACCTCATGTACCTTCCCGTGCTACCACAACTTAGCTGAGCACCTTAGCTCGATAAATTCTGAAGATATTCCCTTTTTATTCAAGAAAATAAGCCTTAGAGCCTGATTCCAACATCCGAAATCCTATGCCAGGCCCGGTTCCCAACATACGACCACCATATAAACCACCACACGCTGTACTCAAACATGGCTGCATAACTTAACTGGATTCTTACTTTGCAACACTTAGTCCAAAGGATTACCATAATATTCTCTGATCAACTTAGCCAAAAATTCAACGAATCAGATGCTCCCATTGCACCTCATGACATGCAAGTCTTACTCTAGATCTTACAACACCGCCATGACGGATGAGATGTGCCGAAATTCATAGTCAATTGCCGAGTCAACAAATCATTGAGTCTATATTTCTGACAAGAAACATTACCACATTCTAAACCAAGTAATGATCATTGCTCCTTAATATAATTCATATGATCAGATTGCACTGATCCTAAGTCCGAAAATCTCGTCTCACCCAGAAATTGTTAAAATCTCAAATGATGCAACCATGCATCAATAGGCCACCAATACGAACACAATGCCAAAGGAAAATGAACTCTGGAAAGAAGTATCTAACTCCCGCACTACTACGGACTTTCCTTAGAAAATAGGAAGCAGGAGATACAAAATTAGCATATAGAAAACTACACTCAACATCACACTGTTGCGGCGTGTAACTCGATCCACACAGCATAACCATGGAGGCGTGCCACCCGATCCTCACAATATAATCATGGCAGCGTGCCACCCGATCCAAGTAACACACCATGGTGGCGTGCCACCCGATCCACACGTAGAACTCACATAAAGAGATATACATCGGGCCAAGCTACCCATTACAACAAGATATCGAATTTGGTCACAAGCACGCTAAGTGCATAATGCTATCCCTAAGGGAACATACAGTGCCATAAGCTATAAAACTCAAGCACGACTGAGGTGCGATATACAAATCTGAATCCCAAGAGCCATCTTGCTCACAATACATCATTTCCACGTGGATCCTCAACACATACACAATTTCGCAGGCCGTCGCACAACTCACACGGTGCAATGCATCACTACATGAAATATCTAACAATGAGATAACACCTAACGACTCCATTAGGAGCGCGTTACTGAAATGAACACAATTGGCCTGATATAAAGCCCTGTTCACATGTAAATCAATCCACTGATCTCAAGCCGATTTTTGATTGCACCAACTTGTCTAATGACCTTTCAAAGGCCCATGGTAACTAAATTTTCCTCATAACACATAAGAAAAACCATCATAACCGGAGCAACCTCCTCAGTTCATAACCCAATAAACAAAGTGCTCTCCAGGCCTAAATTCTCAAATTAATGATATTACCACAATCCTCATACTTGGTTCAAATCTTTAGTCAATCAAGTGACTACATGTAATACTTATACAATCTTCCTGTTGGACATGCTCCCAATACCTTCTGAAACAAGAATCCTTAACCAGGATGCAAGGACTTTTTTTCCACAAAACATAGATCTCGGTGATGCTGAAGACAATACCAATTTACTTTAATCATTCCACCTTTTTCTGGCTCATCCGAGCTCGTGATATCCATACCAACAGCAAACTGCAACCTCAATCCACACTGCAAATTTCCATGCTACTCACTGCATCCAACGTGCCAACATGCAATAGAACACAATCTTCATCGTAACTCCGAAATCATTAATATTTTAACACCATCATATACGAACTTTTCACTTAACTCACTTCAGGAGAATCATAGAAACACACAAGTAAATTCCCATAACCGTAGGATATGCAAATCTCTAATTAGTGGCCCAAGCCACCATATTCCTTCCGGAATCCGCTTCCACTTAGCAAGCCATAACAGAAGAATGCTTCTGAATAACATCAATTACGGCGGCCGACAAACCTCACACGTACCGTCACAAATTGTACACATAACTCGATCACGCTGAATGGACTGATCACAGACCCCAACATGCCAAATTCAACTATGGCTAATCAATCCCTTTTCCTTCCAATTTATCCTTGATTGCTTTAGAAATAATGCTAACTCTCTTCAACATGTAACATACTCCCTCTGCACTCACCCCGAGTGACCTTGAATCGCGAGATCATGATGTCTCAAATCTCATGAATTATTTCACATTTCTCAAATGATACACCACAAGGTAACACATCATAGAACATTCTGGGCACCTTCTCATAAGCTATTACAAGTCTTGATCCTTAACTGTATTCATAGGCTTGAAATCATTGGGCAACACACTTTATCCCTTAGGATCTACTAGGACCGTTGCTGAGAGCAACCAGCTCTGACTTGATCCCGAATATATTCAACTCCCTGAATCTTCTAGCACATTAATACCCTCTCAATGAAGCACCTGGCAGAACCACTCCCCTTTAAACCCGCTTCTATTCAAGGCATAAATTTTGAATCCTTTCCCAATTTTGAACATGAACCCATAAGGCCAACCGTAGCACATCTTTAATAATTCCTCTGCTCATGGTATTTTTTCGTAGCTGAAATAGCCCAACAATATGCTAATAACCTGAAACCTCACAGGTAGTTAATCATGCAACCCAATCATAGGCGGTGGGACTCTCCCACTCAGCTTGAAGCCATTATTACAAAACTCTGGTGTTCGCCAGGATTTTTAATCTCTTATTGACATAACCTTGCGCAATCACTCGCCAGCATTCCCGATATCTTACCGTAGAAACCCAATTTGATGCTCTAAATCATTTAACAATATCCACACAATAGTTCCCTTTGCTGCATAACCAATAGAACTCTTTGCAGAAGCCTCGCCAACCACACGACCGCTAACTGCTCACAGGAAATAACCCTCCTGAGTCCAAGATCACTCCCTAGTTGAACCCGTCCATTTACCCCTTGTGGACACCCATTAAATGCGCGACAACATCCTTCCACTTCAAAGTCATGCTACATCTTTCTTCATTTCAAGAAGCTCCTTTCCGTCATACAAAATCTCATGCCGCATAATAACCCCATGCTTCAAATTAACTCTACAGACTTCCATTGCCTGACGCTAAGATCCCAGATCCTTCCAAACTATCCTTAGGCGCGTAGTCATCCTACTACTAGGCCCTATGCAGCTTCGCCACTCTCCCATTTTGGGCAAACTCACTCCTTCAATCAACTGTTCGGCCTGCGCTCCCTAAGCCTGGCCTTTTAGAAGTTTAAAACCCCGCCTGACACTTCCCACATGCCTTTCTCATCTTTTGTTTCCCAGAAGTTGTCTTAATAAAATTTATCTTCATATAACTCGAATCCACAATTTGCTACTAGCCCCAAACTTTTTTGAAAGTCATCTTTATTGAACCGTCAACATCTTGAAATACTGATTAAATACAGAACCACCGCACCCAGCGATATCTGATAGTTGTATGTCCAATACTATTTCACAATATCTTGCCCCAAGGCGAATTGTAGAAGATCATAACACCGACAAACTTAAAGCGTTCAATTAGAACAACAGCACCCCCATATAGAGGAGAACTCCACCACGCTTGCAATTACCACGTTCCATTACTTCCACCAGTCTACACCTGACCATCCTTAGTTCGATTGTCCTTCCTCTGCCGGGAATAAAATACTGAATCCCTTTGATTACATACTGAGTAAACCTCCCTTCAATTCATTCACTTCCCCGACACGTGGGCAAACACCCTACCATCATAACAACACTGCAGAATAATCGCTCATAAGCATTATGCCAACCTGTGCCTAGCCTCAAGGCTCTCAGAAGTTCTGTTACTGAGCTGAAACAATGGAATATCCTTCCACAAGGTGACCATAATAGTCAATCAACTATACCGGGAGAATCATCCCGCACCACATCTGTAGTGCCACTTCAATTTTTCAGCTTTCGATTTATAACAAGCGCTCTCGTAAGATTGAGTAGGAAGAAATCAAAGTCATAAGCCTCAAAGGAATCAAACCACACGAAAAGGAAATCAAGAAGGGAAGTACTTCTAACAGTATATAGCCTCTCGAGGATAAGTACAGACGTCTCCGTAACGATCCGTGAGACTCCACTAGACTTGCTCATGACTCGTGAGACCGACGGGAACCTAGTGCTCTGATACCATGTTGTCATGACCCAAAATCCACTAAGGATCGTGGTGGCGGCGGACACCTCTGTCAGGCAATCCAACTAGAATACATAATCAAATCCTGGTTATAACAATTTTGAAAAATATTTCTTTTATACAATTTAAACAAGACTCTGTATATTCCTCCGAATAAATAATGAAATATTTAAACAACTTTTAAGATTTCCAAATAATCCGAATACATCCCCAAAACCCGATGTCACAAGTGCACGAGCAACTATCGATAATGGAAATAAAATACAACCTCTGTCCGAAATACAGTGGACAGGGAATAAATAATAAAAATGCTGAAGGGAACTATACTAGTTGCAGGTCGTTTCAAACAATGCAGCTCACCTAGTCCCAAAGTCATCCATGTTGTTGCGCCTAGTAGGTTGCTAGAGGTATATATACTTGTGCAAAAAAAATGCACAGAAGTGTAGTATGAGTACGTAATCAACGTGTACTCAGTGAGTATCCCGCCTAATCTCGAAGGAGTAGAGACGAAATGGCCAACTCCGACACTCACTAGAGGTCAATTAACAATATTCTAGAATACGAGGAAAATTATGGATTTATAAAGTAGTTCAAATTCGTGAAGCCAGAAGATAAGTAAACACCTTCAACAATTACGCAAGGGCTTCCAAGGTTTATTCTTTATTATCTTATCAATTTATATCACGCCACGAAGGGCCAAATACACAATTAAAATTCTCAAGCGACAAAAAAATATGCGCAAATCACACCGAGGCGACGACCCGATCCAATATGAATGTAAATTGTGCACTGTCGAGGGTCGAGTGGCCCGAACCAATAGATGTATCTATTTAAATCTACCGAGGCGTTCGGCCCGTTCCATAAATAAACACATACCATGCTCGCGAATCATGCATGCGACGCAGGTACACATAAAATACATGCTCAAATAGCCAATTAAGAATTTATCGGGGATATTTGTCCAATTAAGGCAATTTCTCTATTTAGCAATTCAGGAAATGATGTTTAATATCTTTTTAAATTCATTTACTAATCAAAGGTAATTTAAACAATTCAAGTTATCAATAGGTTCATAATTAATCCAAGTATAACATGCTGATTGGTCCTAACTACCCGGACAATAGCATAATAGTAGCTACACACCGACTCTCGTCACCTCATGCGTACATAGCCCCCACATATAGGACCACATAATCAATTATTTCACCTATGGGGTAAATTCCCCCTCACAAGATTAGAAAAGAGACTCACCTCGCTCCAAAGATCCATAATCGGCATTCTACATTCTTCTGAAGGCTCGAACTAACGCCCAAAGCTCCAAAACAAGCCAATGGTGATACAAATCCATTAATATATGCTCAATTATTCATTAGAATCTAATTTATGGAAATTCCCAACTCCGATCAAAAAGTTGACAAAAATGCCCTCAGGCCCACATGCCCGAAATCCGAAATTTCTCAAAGATAAAGTTTACCCATGAACTCACAAACTCAAATATATGATTTTCTCTTTATTCCATACTCAAAATCGTTGCTAAATTCCAAGAATATGATTTTTTAGGTTTTCCACCAAAACCCCAATTTTTATACTAATTTTCATGTCTAATTCCATCGTATAATCTTGTATTTAACTTGGAAATAAGTAGGAGTAGCCTACCTTAACATTGATGATGAAATTCCTCCTTGAAGCTCTCCAAATATCGCCCAATGAAGTGAAGAAAATGAGAGAAATGGCCAAACATCCGATTTTAAAACAAAGCTTCTACCCCAGCTATTTCCGCTTCTGCGGAACTATAACCGCTTCCGCGGTCTCGCTTTCGCAGACAAAACTCCGCTTTTGCGGACAAGGGGGCTCCAGGCCATTTCGCTTTTGCGGTCAGCCTACCGCGTCTGCTGTTCTACATCGGTGGATCAAGGGTCGCTTCTGCGGTCCTGGCCGCCCTAACGCTCAACCGTTTCTACGGCTTCTTCCTCACTTCTGCGGGGTCGCTTCTGTGGTTCCATCTCCACAGAAGAGGAAATACCAGCAATGAGCAGCTCAGCTATTTCCAAAAATTCGTTTTCGATCCGTTAACCACCCGAAATCCACACGAAGCCCCCGGGACCCCAACCAATCATACAACCCAGTCCCAAAACACATTATTGACTTGTTCGAGGCCTCAAATCATATCGAACAACGCTAAAACCATGAATTACATCCCGATTCAATCTTTATGAACTTTGAACTTTCCAACTTCTACTTTCGATGTTTAAACCTATCAAATCATGTCCGATTGACCTCAAATTTTGCACACAAGTCATATTTGACATTACGAACCTACTCCAACTTTTGGAATCGAATTCTGACCTCGATATCAAAAATTCCACTTCCGATCAAACTTCTCAAAAACCTTCAAATTTCTATCTTTAGCCAAATGGCTTCAAAATGACCCATGGGCCTCCGAATTCACTTCCGATTGTGCTCCCAACTCCAGAATTGCCATACGGAGCTACTCCCAATCTCGAAGTTCCAAACAGACATTGATAACACTATAATGCACTTCAAACCAAACTTATGAAATTTCTTCCAAAATGCTAACTTCCACAATAGGTGCCAAAATGCTCCCGGGTTATCCAAAACCCAATCCAGGCATACGCCTAAGTCCGAAATCATCATACGAACCTGCTGGAAACTTCAGATCTTGATTTTTAGGTCGTTTACTCAAAATTCCAATCTTAGCCATTTTTCCCAACTTAAGGCTTCTGAAATGAAAATTTTCATTTAAATTTAACTCTGAACTTCCTGAATTTCAATTCTGACCATACACACAAGTCATAATACCTGAAATGAAGTTGTTCATGGCCTTCGACTGCTGAACGGAGTGATAGTACTCAAAATGACTAGTCGGGTCGTTACAGTCTGTCAGGCCCCAAAGCTAGGGACCCGTTATATATATATGTGGTATTTTAAGTGGAACTGTTATTTTCGATTAGAATATGGTTTGAAAAATATGATTTTATAGTAGTTACTAATATTACTACTTTCAAATATGTTTTAAATTATACACCTAATATGAGAAAAGTTTTTAATATTTTCTTTAATATAAAGATATGAATTATTTTTTTCACGGGAAAAAAAAGGTAATCTTGTTACCATACTAAGAATTAAGTGTACGAAAATTTATACTCTTTATATAACGGTGAGAAAATTATACGTCGAGAAAATATATGTATTTTTACGTGGATATTTTAATGAAATAATAGTGTACAAATTTATTTTACATGGTACCACATGACTGTAATAGTACAATGTATAAAGTGTATTAAAAATACATAAAATTTTAAATGATTTTATATTATTATTATTAACTATATGGGTAATTAGTTAATTATCGGGTAACGAGATATTACGTAATTACCTAATAAGTAGATAAAAATTGAAAGTTCCCACCCCCACCCCACGTGGAAGCTTGTGCCATTTAATCAAATGAATCATTAGTCAATTGATATATGTGTCCCTTAAGGAATTTGGGTGTTTAGACAAGAGGGGTTGCTCTAATGGTAAGCAACTTCCACTTCCAACCAAGACGTTGTGAGTTCGAGTCACCCCAAGAGCAAGGTGGGAAGTTCTTGGAGGGAAGGATGTCGGGGGTCTATTTGGAAACAGCCTCTCTGTGACGACCCGACCCGTCGTCTAATGTGTCACTGCTTTGTTTCCCTCATTTTATGCTTCTTCATGTTTCGTCATCGTTATGTGGTGTGTTAGAGTTGATTTGGACTGGTTTTGATAAGAAATAAGACATTTAGTCTCTTTAAGGGAGGCTTGTCTTGGAAAAGTTAATCGGACGTTGACTTATGAGTTAGAGGAATCGGATGGAATTTTCGGTGATTTGGTTAGCTTCGGGAAGTAATTTGTGACTTAGAAGTGCGATCGGAATTGATTTTGAAGGTCCGGTGTAGAATTAGGCTTGAATTGGCGAAGTTAGTACTTTGGCAAATTCTAGTTGTTAGGTGAGATTTTGATCCGAGGGTCGGAATGGAATTCCAAGAGTTGATGTAACTTCGATATGTGATTTGTGATGTGTGTGCAAAATTTCAAGCCTTTCGGACGTTGTTTGGTTGAGTTTTTGATCGAATGCGTGTTTCGGAAGTTTTGAAGAAACTTAGGCTTGAACCCGATGTGAATTGATGATTTTTGTGTGGTCTGATGTGTTTTGAGGATTGGAACAAGTTTGAATAATGTTTTATGAGGTGTTGGTGCTTTTGGTTGAGGTCCCGGGGGCCTCGGGGTGATTTCGGGTAGCTATCGGAAGGAAATTTGAAGTTGGAATTGCAGGTTTTTTGTTGCAGCAGGTGTTTCCGCATCTGCGAAAAGGAAACCACAGATGCGGTTATGCGGAAGCAGAGCCAGGTATCGCAGGTGCGAAAAGGTTGAGGTTGAGCAATTTTTGCAGAAGCAGAAAGTTATCCGCATAAGCGGGTCCGCATAAGCGGAAGTTATACCGCAGGAGCGGTTTTGGCATTCTCTTGATATTCATCAGAAGCGGAAGGCGGGCCGCATAGGCGGTCCCGCTGGTGCAAAATGTGGAACGCAGAAGCGGTAGGGTCCCTTAAGTGAAGGTCCGCAGAAGTGGACGTGGACCGCAGATGCGAAGGTCGTATAAGAGACATTTTCTCCGCAGAAGCGAAATCTGGGCTGGTCATAAAAGGTTTTATTGAAACATTTTATCCGCGAGGGTTATGTATTTTCCACCATTATTGAGCGAGCTTTGAGAGCTTTGAGGTGATTTTGAAGAGGGATTCAAGGAGGAATGATTAGAGGTAAGTTCCTTTGCTTAAATACACGAGATTATGATAGATTTAACATAAAAATTGGTTGAACTTCATTAAAAAGGGGTAAAGCTAGGGCTTGAGTTTTTTTTTTTATATTTCAAATTGGGATTTGATAGGTCATTTGAGCTCGAATTTGGGAGTTCTTGGTATGTATAGACTCGTGGCGTGATGAGGAATCCGGTAATGTGAATTTTGTAATTTTTCGAGAAGCGGGCCCGGGGCTCGGGTTTTGCTAGTTTTGATATTCTTGCTATTTCTCGATTGTTTTCGATTGGGTATTGTTCCCTTAGCATATTGTGATGTATTCGCTCTGATTTTGGTTAGATACGATGCGCGTGGAGGCCGATTTAAGGAGCAAAGGCGTCGCGAGCTAAGTGATTTCACCGGTTCGAGGTGAGTAATACTTGTAAATGATATCCTGAGGGTTTGAAACCCCGAATTTGCACATCATAGTGTTGTATTGAGGTGACTTGCACACCGGATATGAGCATGGGGTAGAGCACCGTTGGGGATTGTGACTTGGTCCATCCGGTTGTTGATTTTTACCGCGTATTTGACTGAAACTACTTGTTATCATTATAATTTGGGCTGATTTCCATGTTTGGGCTTCGTGCCAACTATGTAAATTCTTCGGGGATCGATATTACTATTTTAGCATATCTTGCATATCATTTGGTTTCAATCTAGGGTTTTAAATACTGTTTTGCAAACTCATCCATACTTCTAAGTTTTTGAAAACTCAAACGATATTCTAAATGATATTTCGGACTGAGAACTATGGTTTTACAAATGCCCAAGGGGCTTATGTTGATTTTTGGACTGAGCATGTATTGAGTTGTGCACCGCAGCAGTGATTTTGAATCAGTGGTAACAATGACACTGTATGATGTAACTTGAAACAGTGGTAACAATGACACTGTATGATGTAACTTGAAGCAGTGGTAACAATGACACTGTATGATGTAAATTGGTCAGGTAACAATGACTGACCGGTTAGGTAACAATGACTAAGTAGGAATTAATTGATGCCACGAGATGGCTTGATATTGCGCTTGGGTTGTAGGAGCCCCTCCGGAGTCTATACACACCCCCAGTGAGCGCCATCAATGATAAACACCTGGTTGGCTCGGACTGCACGCCGCAGTGGGTACCTTAGTGTACCGGTCATATGCATTGCATTGCATTGCATTCATGCACTGGTTCCTGTTTGTACTACGTGTCATGACATCCAGTACTCTCATTCATTGGCATCCGTGCTACTTCTTGCACTGTTTATCAGATACCCTGGTATTAATGGTTAGTGGAGTGCTGCGCCCGAGGGGCTGACTTATATGCTGACTTGCACTGTCTGATTACGCATTCATTTGCTTAACTGTTGAAAAAGATATTTTCAAAAGAGGTTTTAACTTAGCCCAGATGTTTTCTAAAGGTTTTCACGGTTTTACTGATTTCTCAAAGGATTACACTGTTCTTTATAGCATGATGGAGTGCCTTACGTGATTTCTGCTGCTCAGTTATTATTTACTTTTATTACTCATTGAGTTGGTGTACTTACTTTACTCCCTGCACCTCGCGTGCAGTTGCAGGTATTTGTTACCCGGTAGCGGTTTAGAGCTGATTGAGGGTTTTGTTATCACAACTGAGCAAGGTGACCGCCGGCATTCGCGATGCCGGACTTTGTCCTTTGATTCCAGTGTTCATTTTGCGTATTATTTTTGGCCCAATAGTTGTGTTCAGTCTTCTTTATATGCTCGTGACTTGTGACACCCCAGTCGGGTTGTGTTGGGTTGTAAATACTAGTTATTATTATCGTTAAGCTATATTTTATCTATTTATTTATGTTTAATAATTTTTAAAGAGACGGTTTGGGTTAGTTGGCTGGCCTTGTCTTCACGAGTGATTCCATCATGACCGGGTTTGGAAATTGGGTCGTGATAAGTTGGTATCGGAGCCTAGGTTACTAGGTCTCGCGAGTCATGAGCAGGTTTAGTAGAGTCTCGCGGATCGGTACGGAGACGTCTGTATTTATCCTCGAGAGGCTGCAGATCCTTTAGGAAAACTTCACTTTCTTGGAATTCTTATCGTGCGTGCTTGATTCATCTTGAGATATAACTCTTGAAATTCCTTCCACACGTCTGTATGCGTACGTGAGCGCTCAGTGTCAGATGTACCTTGATGGCTTGTGATTCCCCGATCATGGGGTGAGATGTAATCTCCGTGAGTTTGATGTTGGGCCAGTCTGGAGGACTTGAGGCCGGATCTTTGCCATGGTTTGAGCACCGAGGTGCTGATTGTGTGAGCAAGTATTTTGAACTTATATGTTCAGTATTGTCCCTATTAGCTGGAATGGCGGTTTGGTATTCGTGTGATGAGTATGTTAGTACAACGAGATGTATCTATATGACTTGGTAGTGACGAAGAAGTCTGCTGGATAATAGATGAACTGTTAAGTGTGTGATTTCTATTGTGATTTGATGTGTAGCCCGAGTTATGGGTGCGTGAATTATATTTTGTGTCTCCTAGTTGGGGAGTGTAGTGCATTTCATGTGGTACCTGAGTTCAGACCCAGGAAGGCTAAATGACTGTGTAATGTGTGTGACGGTAGAAGGTATGCAAAAATGTTAATTGAGGCGAAGCAGGTGGGTTATCTCCTGCGGAGTGTTCTTAAGTGGTATGATCCCTCATGTGTATGTTAGGAGGTCTCATGTGTAATTGAAGGGTACGTGCTGAAATTTAAAAATTTGGGTCGCTTAAGAGAGTGGACTCAACTAATGTGGGGATAAATGCGAGATTTTTAGAGGATTTCAGTACTAGATGATCTGTGTTTTCTCAATTGGTAGATGATTTGAGTTAATCTCACTATGACATTGTGGCATCATTAGAGTAAAAGCATTATGGGTTATTCAGTGTGTCCTGATATATGACTTTGATCCAAGTTGGGGAGGTTGCTATTGATTAGCTGATTGCACGGTTATGTGCTATATTGTTTCCGTTTCGAGGAACGCTGGCAAATCAGTTTTGGTTGCGGAAATTGAGTCGAGGATGGCAGGAGCGAAGCAAAATTTTGACAAAGGTTATATGATGCCTCGTAGATGTGTAAGAATCAGAGGATGTCTTAAGTTGTTGTTGGTAAAAATGCTCAGTGCATGGAGCAGGAAGATGTTTGTTTGTATTGGGATAAGGATCTCATTTTGCATTATCGGAGTGCCAATAAGGCACAAGTGAATCTGTTCGCTGGGTCAGGTAATTTGTAGTTTGAATAAGAGTTAATGACTTTCAAGGATGGTCTTAATGTGTTCAAGATCCTACATATGACAACCAGGTGTCTTAAGGTTGTGTATGTTGTTAGAGACTGTGTAATCAATGGAAAAGGTCAAGACTTATGGTATTTTTTGTGTTGATTATGGGATCCTAGGTATCAGTATCTGGAAAGTAATGACAACGAATTCATATTCGCAGGAAGTCCTTCAAGCAGAGCATGCTGGAATGTGGTATTTTTGGGAACATTTGAGAGGGTATTCGGTGGCTTATGGGTCTTAGATAGTGTGGTCTTATGTTCGAGTCTCGTGTGGTAAGCCTGGACTTAGGCATTGTGATGCTACAGCGGGGGAGAAATATCAAGTTGATGATGAATCAGAAGGGAAATTAGATAGATAGAATAGCTTGATAGTAGACCGAATCGGTATGGTAAGGATATGATTAATTCTTTGTATGTGTGCGAGGTTATGAGCCCTTACAGGTATTGTGCAGTGAAGCTCTTGAGCTGTGTCTACTCACTCAGCTTGGTTTGGATAGAAGGATTTAGTCCCGGCAGTTTAGCTTGTGCGAATGGAATTGGCAGAGATGTTCTTGTCAGATTTTACCGTGGTTTGGAGATGAATATATTTTCTATGGGTATGCGAGGCATGGGATGTGTAATGATTCTTCTTCCTAATGGGATCGGCAGAAGTTCTTGACTGGATGAGTTACAGTTCAGTTCTGAAAAGAAGCTCATAAAATTCTTAGGCAATGGGTAGCCTCAGGTAATCAAGGAAATGGTACTTCTAATTGAAAGTGATTTGATGAGGGTATGTGTCTCGGAAAAAGGGTAATGTGATTAGACTCATGATAGTTCGGTGGTAGTGCGGCATTTTCTCGTTAGATCGACTGCTGATATCTGAGTTTGTTTGATGGCAAAGGGGAATTTAAGAATATCCTTCGCGGAATGATTAGGTACTTGAGGTGTGATAAATATATTCATACAGCAGAATTTGGGGATCAGGTATAGTGATTCGTGTGCTATATGGAGTTAGAGACTGGGAGTTCTCAGGTACAGACTGTGTAGTGATTGCGGGTTATGTGTATTGGTACCGTTATTGACTATTGGGACTTGGAAGCCTGAGTGGATCTTTCTTTGCTTGGTATATTAGATTATGGATATGATATTGGGGTGTAGACATGTTGTCTCGGTGTTGGGTTATTCTAGACTATTGTGCTATGGGCTATGTCGGATAATGTCACAGGTTGCATGGCAGAGTGCATCGGATTATGTTCTAGCAGAGTGGCTGTATTCCAAAGACCAGCGGACGGTTGGGAAAGATTGTTTTTCTTAATTGGGCCTTCGTGGCGGATGTCAGTGCAGAGGTTTCTACCATTGATTCAGTTCTGGTATTGAGGGACTTTTTCGGATGCGTTTCTTGTGGCCGGGCATGTGGCCAGGCGAGGTTGTGGATTTCGATATGTATTTGGTGCTGGGCACCGTATCGTACGGCTCCGGCAAGAGTTATAGTAGTGGAAGGAGCAGCTTCAGGCTTCTTGGTATTGAGTTCGTTAGTAGGCCGATGTGGCTACGTATTTGGCTTGAGTTAGCTTAGTTAGTTCCGAGTTGTATTGTTGAGGGATAGGTTGATTCGATTGTTATTGAGCTTGTTAGTGATCTAAGAAGATCTGTAAGTTGCTTTTCTGTGCTGTGAGACGTTATGATTTGTTGGATATGGGCACATGTGGTGCGATTCTATTGAGGATTTAGAGAGGAAGTTGAGCGGGAAGAGTAATTGAGTGTTGCTCGGTGTATGGAGTATTGGTTATGGCCTATCGGGTTGCGTGTCATATGTTATTTGTTTCACCGTGGGTGTAAAGAATTGCTTTGGGTTCAGACATCAAAAATTGTGTGTGGCTATTGATTTTGAGCATAGCGACTTGAGGTGCTTCATGTGTAACAGTGTTTGGATAGGATCGCTCATTGTAGCGAGGCTACGTGGAGTTATGACCTTTTGAGGTAGCTTCAGGTGTTGTATTTCTATGATGTGAGACGGGATCTCAGCCTTGTGTTATGATGGTACTGATGAGCTTGAGGTACAGCTCTTTCTTTTGAGTCATTTGTCATGATTTGACTATGTTCATACCATTTCTTATTGGTGCATGTATTATGCAAGTTGTGGCTTAAGCCTGTATTGAGGTGCCATACCACCAGAGTGGTGTGTTGGATTGGAGGTGGTCATTGGAGTCATTAATGAATATGAACAGATTTGATTCCAGCTGGTTAGAAGGATAATATTGAGGTTTGGCCTGGAAATCTGTTGTGGAATTAGTCAAAAAGGAAGTGGCTTCATGTATGGGTAATCTGAGGAATGGTTACGGTTTATCGCTTGTTTTATTTATCTTTAGCAGTATATGAAAGTGTTGGAATAAGACTTTAGCTAATAAGAGGTCTTCTATCGGTATTTGGTTATTGTGGGCTACTGCCGTGAATAGAGTCTATCATTTCGAGTGTTTGGATTATGTGGTATATCATATGGTTCCACCTGAGGCTGCATGTATGGTTTATTACAGCTGGTTCAGGTTTATTCTGAATATTGACGTGAGGTTCTGATTTTGAGTATGACTTCGGAAGGTGCAATGTGGTTCTACGGTTTATGGTCTAGATGGACTGTGAAATTTCAGTTGTGTTGTATTATCGGACCTATGTGAGATAGGGTAACATGGGATCACCCCAAGTATATGCTTGGTAAGGTCATCAGCTATTGGTTGGCTTCTAGTACAACTCTGGGTACGCTCGAGGACGAGCGATTGTTTAAGTTGGGGAGGATGTGATGACCCGACTCGTCGTCTCATGTGTCAGTGCTTCGTTTCCCTCATTTTATGCTTCTTCATGTTTCGTTATCGGTTTGTGGTGTGTTAGAGTTGATTTGGACTGGTTTTGATAAGAAATGAGACACTTATTCTCTTAAAGGAAGGCTTGTCTTGGAAAAGTCAACCGGACATTAACTTATGAGTTAGAGGGCTCGAATGGAATTTCTGGTGATTTGGTTAGCTTCGGGAAGTAATTTGTGGCTTAGAAGTGCGATCGGAATTGATTTTGGAGGTCCGGTGTAGAATTAGGCTTGAATTGGCGAAGTTAGTATTTTGGCAAATTTCGGTTGTTATGTGAGATTTTGATCCGAGGGTCGGAATGGAATTCCGTGAGTTGATGTAACTTCGAGAATGTGTGTGAAAAATTTCAGGCCTTTCGGACGTCGTTTGGTTGAGTTTTTGATCAAATGCATGTTTCAGAAGTTTTGAAGAAACTTAGGCTTGAATCTGATGTGAATTGATGATTTTTGTGTTGTTTGATGTGTTTTGAGGATTGGAACAAGTTTGAATAATGTTTTAGAAGGTGTTGGTGCTTTTGGTTGAGGTCTCGGGGACGTCGGGGTGATTTCGGGTAGCTATTGGAAGGGAATTTGAAGTTGGAATTGCAGGTTTTTGGTTGCAGCAGGTGTTTCCGCATCTGGGGAAAGGAAACCGCAGATGCGGTTAAGCGAAAGTGGAGCCAGGTATCGCAGGTGCGAAAAGGTTGAGGTTGAGCAATTTCTTCAGAAGCGGAAAGTTATCTGCATAAGCGGGTCCGCATAAGCGGAAGTTATACCGCAGGAGCGGTTTTGGCATTCTCTTGATATTCTGCAGAAGCGGAAGGCGGTCGCATAGGCGGTCCCGCTGGTGCGAAATGTGGAATGCAGAAGCGGTAAGGGCCCTTAAGTGAAGGTCCGCAGAAGCGGACGTGGACCGCATATGCGGAGGTCGCAGAAGCGACATTTTCTCTGCAGAAATGAAATCTGGGCTAGCCATAAATGGTTTTATTGAAACAATTCATCCGCGAGGGTTATGTATTTTCCACCATTTTTCAGCGAGCTTTGAGAACTTTGAGGCGATTTTGAAAAGGGATTCAAGGAGGAATGATAAGAGGTAAGTTCCTTGGCTTAAATACACGAGATTATGATAGATTTAACATGAAAATTGGTTGAAATTCATTAAAAAGGGGTAAAGTTAGAGTTTTTTTTTTTATATTTCAAACTGGGATTTGATAGGTCATTTGAGCTCAGATTTGGGAGTTCTTGGTATTTATGGACTCGTGGCGAGATGAGGAATCCGGTAATGTGAGTTTTATAATTTTTTGAGAAGCGGTCCCGGGACTCGAGTTTTGCTAGTTTCGAGATTTTTGCTATTTCTCGATTGTTTTCGATTGGGTATTGTTCCCTTAGCATATTGTGATGTATTCGTTCTGATTTTGGTTAGATACGACGCACGTGGAGGCCGATTTTAGGAGCAAAGGCATCGCGAGCTAGAGATTTCACCGGTTCGAGGTGAGTAATACTTGTAAATGATATCCTAAGGGTTTGAAACCCCGAATTTGTACATAATAGTGCTGTATTGAGGTGACTTACACGCCGGATATGAGCGTGGGGTAGAGCATCATTAGGGATTGTGACTTGGTCCGTCCCGGTTGTTGATTTTTACCGCGTATTTGACTGAAACTACTTGTTATCATTATAATTTGGGTTGATTGCCATGTTTGGACTTCGTGCCAACTATGTAAATCCTTCGGGGATTGATATTACTGTTTTAGCATATCTTGCATATCATTTGGTTTCAGTCCAGGGTTTTAAATACTGTTTTGCAAACTCAGCCATACTTCTAAGTTTTTGAAAACTCAAATGATATTCTAAATGATATTTCGGGTTGAGAACTACTGTTTTAGAAATGCCCAAGGGGCTTATGTTGATTTCTGGATTGAGCATAGATCGGGTTGTACACTGCAGCAGTAATTTTGAATCAGTGGTAACAATGACACTGTATGATGTAACTTGAAACAGTGGTAACAATGACACTGTATGATGTAACTTGAAGCAGTGGTAACATGACACTGTATGAAGTAAATTGGTCAGGTAACAATGACAGACCAGTCAGGTAACAATGACTGAGCAGGAATTAATTAATGCCACGAGATGGCTTGATATTGCGCTTGGGCTGTAGGAGCCCCTTCGGAGTCTATACATACCCCCAGTGAGCGCCGTCGATGATAAACACCTGGTTGGCTCGGACTGCATGCCGCAGTGGGTACCTGAGTGTACCGGTCATATGCATTGCATTCATGCATTGGTTCCTATTTTTACTACATGTCATGACATCCATTACTCTTATTCATTGGCATCCATGCTACTTCTTGCACTGTTTATCAGATACCCTGGTATTAATGGTTAGTGGAGTGCTGCGCCCGAGGGGCTGACTTATGTGCTGACTTGCACTGTCTGATTACGCATTCATTTGCCTAACTGTTGAAAAAGATATTTTCAAAAGAGATTTTAACTGAGCCCAGGTGTTTTCTAAAGGTTTTCACGGTTTTACTGATTTCTCAAAGGAATTACACTGTTCTTTATAGCATGATGGAGTGCCTTACGTGATTTCTGCTGCTCTGTTATTATTTACTTTTATGACTCATTGAGTTGGAGTACTCACTTTATTCCATGCACCTCACATGCAGTTGCAGGTATTTGTTACTCGGTAGCGGGTTAGAGCTGATTGAGGAGGTTTTTGTTATCACAACTGAGCAAGGTGACCACCGGCGTTCGCGGCGCCGGACTTTGTCCTTTGATTCCAGGGTTCATTTTGTATATTATTTTTGGCCCAGTAGTTGTGTTCAGTCTTCTTTAGATGCTCGTGACTTGTGACACCCCGGTCGGATTGTGTTGGATTATAAATACTAGTTATTATTATCGTTAACCTGTATTTTATCTATTCATTTATGTTTAATAATTATTAAAGAGACGATTTGGGTTAGTTGGCTGGCATTGTCCTCACGAGAGGCGCCATCACAACCGGGTTTGGAAATTGGGTCGTGACACTCTCTACCCCAGTGTAGGGGTAAGGTCTACGTACACACTACACTCCCCATACCTCATTAAGTGGGATTATACTATATTAACTTCCCATATTCAGGCACTTTTTTGCTACTTGATAAGTTGTCTTATTCCCTTGCCTTAAGGTGTGTAGGAGGATAACCTTCTGCTGATGCATTAACCACCTACAATAATTCACAAACTTATTAAATAAATTATTACCTTCATGTATTGCCTGGATTACCTCTGTGCAACCTGGGAAACCGTTATATATATATATATATATATATATATATATTTGGCAAAAAAAATAGTTTGAAAAATATTATTTAGTTATTAATATTACTACTTTCAAATATGCTTTAAATTATACACCTAATATGCGAAAAGTTTTTAAGATTTTCTTTAATATAAAGATATGAATTATTTTTTTCACAAGAAAAAGAAGGATATCTTGTTACCATTTTTAGAATTAAGTGTACGAAAATTTTTACTCTTTATATGAGAGTGAGAAAATTATAAGTTGAGAAAATATATGTATTTTTACAAGGATGTATTAATGAAATAATAGTGTATAAATTTATTTTATATGGTACCAAATGATTGTAATATTACGGTGTATAAAGTGTATTAAAAATACGTAGAATTTTAAATAATTTGAGATAATTATTAATTATCCCCCCCCACCCCCCACACACACACGTGGAAGCTTGTACCATTTAATCAAATGAATCATTAGTCAATTGTTTTATGTGTCCCATGGAGAAATTTAAAATAGCCAGATTTACAAGTGATCGTTCAAAATAGTTCAATTTCAAAAGTAACCGAAATTTAACCACTTTTTGTGTAATTATAAATCTGAGCGAAAACACTATTCAAAACCCGGAAAATACTCTAATATATTATGCTGGAGTTCCAGCATAAGTATACTTGAATACCAAGATATTATACTGGAGTTCCGGAATAAGTATGCTAGAAGTCCAACATAATTTGATGGAGTTCCAGCATAAGTACACTGAAACTCTAGCATAATATACTGGAGTTCCAGCAAGTATACTGGTCCTGTATAATATACTGGAGTTTGGAGTATTGATGCTCCAGTCTCCAATATATTATACTAGAGCCATCAAAATATACCGGGTCCAGTTTTACAAAAAATTTGGGTGAAAAAAGAATTATTCTTTAAGTAGTGGCCCACTCACTAGGCCATATACGTGATATAAGAATTAATGGCAACAGTTTCCATTAACTTGATTTAAAAGTAGGGGAAGGCTATCTTATCAACCATTAATAACATTGTCTTCTCTTGTTATCCCATGAATCAACAACCTTACCCTTATTACCTAACAACAATTTCTCTCCCAGAATTTTTGCAATTTTAAACTTTAAAGAAAAATCTACAAGTTCTTCTTTTTTTTAGCAAATATATATATATATATATATATATATATATATATATATATATATATATATATATATATATAT
>MU734594.1:16358-63617 GCA_026770625.1 Nicotiana glauca
AGGCTATCAGAGTTTCAGTGTCAGGTGGTATCTCTATTACCTTTGTTTTCATCAGCTATGTATGATTCTACTTTCTGCCTTACATACAGTACATTTTTATTCGTACTGATGTCCCGTTGCCTGGGGACACTGCATTTTTGTTTCGTGCGTGCAGGTCCAGGTAGGGACTCTGATCAACCCCTCCACTAGGATTTAGGGGTTCAGCTGTGAGTTGTTAAGCTCCACCTCTTCCTGCAGCTGTCATAGGATGGATACCTTTGTTATACAATTTGGGTATAGTCGGGGCCTTATCCCGATAGTGCTTGTGACACTATTAGAGGCTATTGTGGACACAGAATTTTGGGTTTCTTTTTGCAGCTTCAGTCTCCAGCCCATATGCTTGGTATGTATATATGTGTGTAGACATATATGTCTCAAATCGTGGCCTCGTCGGTCATCTAGTACTTTATTATTTTGTCTTGTCTACCTTGGTTTATGTGGCTTATTGTTATTCGGGTCATGACCTTAATCGTCCAGGATTAGTATTTCAGATGTTGTGCTACTCGATCTATTGAACCCCCAGTTTAATTAGTTAGTATATTTAGTGGCTAACTCGATCGAATACAGTATCGAGTGCCAGTCGTGCCTCCTCTAGTTTGGGGCGTGACAGGTGTTGTCGTGCATTGTTTTCTTATTGTGAGGAAAAGAGAGTAAAGCACGAAGGGTGATGTCGTGCCGCATGATATGCCATTCCGTGCTGATTCTATTGATTATATGTGAGGGATGAGAGTAAAAGCACGAAGGGTGATGCCATGCACATTTGATATGCTATTGCTTGGTGAGGACGAGAGTAAAAGCACGAAGGGTGATGACGTGCATTTGTTGATCTCTGTTCCTTATTGTTGTATGAGTTGTACTTTTCATTCGTATCAGTCAATTTATACTAGAAACTGTTAGCTCCCCATATCATGCTTCCCCTCCCATATTATTACTTGTTTTTTACTTCGATTCCGCTGTGTGTATATATGGATATATATATATAAAATTGCGCAGGTTTATGTGGTAGTCCAGTCTAGCGTCGTCACTACTTCGTCGGGGTTAGGCTAGACACTTACCAGCACATGGGGTCGGTTGTGCTGATACTACACTCTGTGCTATTTTTGCACAGATCCAGATTTCGAGCAGCAGCAACAACATTAGTGTGGGAGCAAGCCTTCAGCCCAGCGAGACCCGAGGTAGCCTTGCAGGCGTCCGCAGGCCCGACGTCCCCTTATCCTCTCTTTTTAGTCTATTATCTTCTTGTATTCGAGACAAACAGTTTATGTTTTCTTTCAGATGTTTGTATTTAATATTCTTAGCAGTTCGTGAGTACAGTGACACCAGTCTTGGGTAGAAGAATTTGTTGAACTTTCCGTATTCCTATTCAGTTTTATATAATGCTAAGACTTCTGCTTATTATTTAATCTCGTTGCTTTTATATTATTGCCAATAATTGTTAAGAAGGGATTATGTTGTTAACGAAGAGTAATAAAATTTGGCTTGCCTAGCTTCTACGTGTAGGCGCCTCCCGAGGGTGGGAAATCCGGGTAGTGATACCACTTCAACTAATAAGAGACTCCACATAGGTAAGAGAAATAGATTGAAAATTTGTAAGTTTTAAAATCGTGAATATATCGTTAAAAAAAAAGATAATATTTCACTAACATTTGACTAAAATAATAAGCATAACATCAGTAAACAAATATTCCTTCCAACAATAAGCATTACTGTAGGAATCACATTAAGAAATATTTTAAACAATAAGCATAAATTTCTTACTTATACTCTCATCTGTGTTAATTGTCTCTATACATATATATGTGTATGTGTGTATGTATATACACATACAATTATGCTTTTGAATGATAATTAATAAAGCATGTAATAAATAAATTATACGGTCAAACGATCCCAATGTTGGAATGTAATAAATAAATTACAATTGTTTGAAGTTTCATGACGTACGGGTCATGGGTGTGAGATTTTATGGTGAAAATAGCAAGGGTCAACGTTTGTAAAATTAATGAAAAATAGTCGTTTTGTTGAAATACGGAGCTCCTGCATATAAACTTCCAGCATATTATGTTGGAACTCCCGCACATGGAAAGTTCCAGCATAGTATGCTGGATTATGAAGCTCTTGCATATAAATTTTCAGCACGTTATGCTGGAAGCTCATATGTAAAAAAATTCGAGCTCACAGCATATTATAGTGGAATATTTTTGGATTTATAAGGTTATTTTTGTTTAGATTTATATTTACGTAAAAAGGGGATAAATTTCAATTACTTTTGAAAATGTGTTTATTTTTTCAATTATCCGTCGTAAATCTAGCTATTTTTTATTTTTTTCCCGATTTTATGCTAAAGCGGAGTTAAGATTAGACCAAAAATTTAGCAGATTGCGAAATTAATCATCTCATACAGTAGATTGCAAATTTGACCTTGTTCCCAACATAAAATATCTAGAAACCAGTCTTTGTGGCCTAAATTGAGTAATATTATTTTGACCCTATCTAGGTTCTCGAAAGATGTAATTATTCATTAGAAGATGTAAAAATTTTAACACGTTTCCAAATTGAATATTATAAAGAGATGTATATTTTATATAGGACATAGGGTATATCAAAATGCCAGATACTAAGTTCAACATCAAAGAAAAAATCAAAGCAACATCCACATGGTATATGTCATATGTGTAACAACAACAACCTACTAAAATCTCACTCAGTAGGGTCTGGGGAGGGTAAAGTATACGCAGACCTTACCCCTACTCCGGAGGGGATAGAGAGGTTGTTTTCGTGAGACCCTCGACTCTGAGACAATAAATCTGTAACAACAAAGCCCGAAAAAATAATATCAGCAACGTGAGAGACATCAAATAGATGGAAAGCAGTACCACAAATGTTATACAAAAGTTTGAAACACAACTAAATCGGCTCCCGACTACCCCTTAACCTACAACCCTAATGCTCGACTACCGATTAACCTACAACCCTAATACTCGACCTCCACATATATCCTATGTGTAAAAGAAGTTAAATTTCCCATATTTAGATCCTTATAATATGTACATAATTAAGAAAAAAGGAAGGCATGACCGCAATTGTCTGGCACTTAAGTTTCTTTTCATTAAAAAATCTGCATCTTATTCATAATTAGAATTCTTAAATGCCAATTGGGAAAATTTAAGTTTCCATGCAAGAAACCTGGCACTTAATTTATTAGTACCTTTTATCATGACAGTGATAACTTTAATAATGTGTTACATCTTTTATCCAAAACACAAAAGATCTTAAAGATAAGCTAAGTGCATTTAGGGGTCATTTGCTTTAATAATAATATTAAAAAAATCCTTCAATTACTCAAGGTAAGTCAAGTAATCCTGCGGAGAAGACAGTCAATAGAGATAACAATACATGCACAGCTCCAATTGAGACTACCCATCTTCGAACTGAACCAATTGTAGAGGAGAAGGTTAATTCGCCCTGGGTGAAATTATTTGCGGGGAATAGATCTGCAAAAAAATGATATGGTATTATCATATTTTGCTCCTGAGGTAGTAGATGATCAATTTGTGGTGAATTTAGACAAAGAAGAGGTAGAAAATGAGACGGAAAAATGGAAGAAGGCTCTAATTGTTTATGTTGTTGGAGAAACACCAGGCTACAATCAGATGCATCGATACATTTCCCAGTACTGGAATAATGTAGCCGAGCCAGACTTGTATTTGCATGAAGATGGATATTACATTGTTAAATTCCTAAACCTTGATGGCCTAAAAGAAATTTTGTACGGAGGACCTTATACCATTAATAGCAAGCCTGTGATTCTCAAGCAATGGTCGCCGGACTTTGACTTCAATACTGAATTTTTAACAGAGATTCCTCTTTGGGTGAAATTTCCTAAGCTTCCGATGAACTGTTACGGAATAAACTCATTGAGTAGGATGTCCAGCACTCTAGGAAATCCCCTATTTTCTGATCAATGTACCACCAAGCAAACTAGAGTGTCATATGCTAGAATTTTGATTGAGGTAAATGTGACAAAAAAGCTCCCTATTGAAATAAATGTCAAAGATCCATCTGGTAGGCAATTTCAACAGCCTATTGAATTTGAATGGAAACCAGAGTTTTGTGCTGAATGCTTGAAGATTGGACACAATTGTACGAAGCAAAAACAACTAGGAAATCAAATGCAGCATCAGAAAAACAAAAGGCCAAGAGTAGTCCCAAAGTGGATTCCCAAGCAGCAACAGAAGGAACCTGCAGTGAGTGAACAAGAGGAAGTGTCAGGCAACAAAGGGAAAACTGTGATCTAACCTAGCAATGAAGGGGGATGGACACAGGTTAAAGCAAGAGGATCAAGTTCAGGTATAAAAGCTATTGCACCATAACATTACCATCATTCTGAGGACATTATCACAACTAATGGCTTTCAAGGTTTGATTGAAGAGGAACAGAGGAATATCAAAGCTAATCCTCCAGATTTAGGAGGAAATAAGCCTACTTAATGACTTGGCTTTTCTGGAATATTAGGGGCATGAATAAGAGGTACAAGCAGTATCTCACAAGTAACTATATAAAGTTAGCTGCTATTTTAGAAACTAGAGTTAAAGAGAATAAGGCATTACATGTTGCTAATAGAGTTACTCCTAACTGGGAAAGAATATCAAACTACAAGGAAGCAAGGAATGGAAGAATATGGATAGTCTGGGATCCAAATGGTATGACATATAACTTGTTCAAGAAGATGCAAATTTCATACATTGTCAGGTCAATGGATTGCAAAATGGAATCAAATGCATACTTACAACCATTTATGGGTATAGCACAGTTGAACAAAGGAAAGAAATTTGGAATGGGATTCAAAGAATTGCTCCTAGAAGTGATGAACCTTGGTTATTGTGTGGTGATTTCAATGATGTCCTACATCCACAAGATAGACAAGGTTCACCTATTACTATGGCAGAGATGCAAGATTTCTCAAATTGCTGTAATAGCCTAATGTTGAATGAGATACCTTGGAGAGGAGAGTACTATACCTGGACAAATAAACAGCAAGGTGCAGACAGAGTGTGTAGTAGAATTGACAGAGCCATAGCAAATGATGAATGGATGGTGAAATATGGTCATTTGACAGCACAATTTGGTGAGCCTTTTATTTCTGACCATGTACCCATACTGATTCCTTTTAGAGCCATAAAGATGAACATTAAAGCTCCTTTTAAATTTTTCAATGTTTGGACTGAACACAGTAGATTTAAACAAATACTTGCTGATAAATGGAAAAGTAGTGTGACATGAGGGAAAATGAGGAATGTATGGTTTAATCTAAACCAATATTCAAGAAGCTTAATAATGAAGAGTTCAAAGGGATTACTGACAAAATCACAAGGGCTAGACTGGAGTTGACAGATATTCAAAAACAGATGCAACAAGGATATTCTGATAGTTTGGCTTCACAAGAAAAGCTATGGTTATATCAATTGGAGAAATGGTCTATGATTGAAGAAAGTGTGATGCAACAAAAATCCAGAGCTACATGGATCAGACTAGGTGATGCAAATACAAGATATTTCTCAGCTGTGATGAAGGAAAAACAACAGCAAAAACAGATACCGGAGATCACTTCCTTGTCAGGTGGGAAACTGAAAGAACCTACATCAATTAAGGAGGAGATCATTGCTTTCTACAAAACACTTATGGGATCAGCTGCAACTTCTCTTCCTGGAGTTAACATGAGAGTGATGAAAAGAGGACCCCAACTGACACACTACCAACAAGCTCAGCTATGTGAAAGTGTTACTGATGATGAAATCACTGATGCTCTTGGCTCAATAAGAGATCACAAGGCTCCGGGGATAGATGGATTCAATTCCACCTTTTTCAAAAAAGCGTGGCCAGTCATTAAACTTGAGGTATGTGCTGCTATTAGAGAGTTTTTTTGAATCTGGTATCATGTTTAAAGCTGTAAATTGCACCACTCTAAACCTCATCCCAAAAATTGCTAATCCTAATACTGTGAGGGACTATCGACCCATTGCTTGTTGCACCATGCTGTACAAACTCATTGCAAAAATTCTTGCTGGGAGAATGCAAAAAGTAATGAGCCATATCATCTCAGAAGCCCAATCAGGATTTATTCCAGGTAGAAGAATTGTGGACAACATTATCCTTGCACGTGAGCTGATCAAATCATATGGAAGGAAACACATCTCTCCTAGATGTATGATCAAATTGGACCTGCAGAAGGCTTACGACTCTGTGGAATGGGTGTATTTAGAACAAGTGCTTGAAGGCTTAAATTTCCCAGGAAAGTTCATCAAATGGATAATGTCTTGTGTGAAAATAGTCAACTACACCATCCTCTTGAATGGAGAATCCTTGGAACCCTTTAATGCTGCCAAAGGGCTTAGACAAGGAGATCCAATCTCCCCATTTTTGTTTGCCATAGCTATAGAGTATTTGAGCAGACTTCTTAATGAGCTACAACATGATAAAAGCTTCAGACACTATCCTAGATGTAACAAGCTAAATATCACTCACCTCAGCTATGCTGATGACTTACTACTGTTTGCCAGAGGAGACATACCTTCAACTCGAAGATTACAGGAATGTTTCACAGCCTTTTCAAGAGCTTCAGGACTACAAGCAAACTTGAGTAAAAGTGCTATCTACTGTGGAGGCATGGAGAGAAGAACTATAGAGACAATTTGCCAAAATATGTATTATACTCAAGGGCAACTACCTTTCAAATACCTAGGGGTGCCTTTGGACAAAAGAAAGCTTAATATGTTACAATGGCAACCACTCATTACCAAAATTGTAGCAAAGATCACCTCATGGACTGCAAAAAAGCTGTCCTATGCTGGAAGGGTCCAATTAATTCAAACTGTATTGTTTGGCATCCAATCCTACAGGGCACAAATATTTACACTACCAGCTAAAGTGATCAAGTTAATAGATGCTTATTGTAGAAGCTACATGTGGTCTGGGGAGAATGAGATTACAAAGAAGGCTATCATTGCCTGGAAAAAGGTGTGTCTGCCAAAAACTGTGGGTGGGCTTAATCTTTGCAATCTGCATACCTGGAATACAGCTGCCATTGCTAAGACTTTCTGGGACTTAGCTCACAAGACAGACAAGCTGTGGATTAAGTGGATCCATCATAAAGGAGCAGAACATTTATTATATGCCAATCCCTATGAATGCAAGTTGGATGGTTAGGAAAATCTTGGAAGCAAGGAAGATCATAATGCAATTACAAAGACCATTGGAGGCTAAAAAGAGTATTATTTGACAAATATACCTCCAATTGATCCCAATACTGCCCAAAGTTACCTGGAGATCCTTAATGTGCAAGAATGATGCTAGACCTAAGGCAATGATCACAATGTGGCTCCAATGCCAATGAAGACTATTAACTGTGGACTGACTTAAAAAATGGGGAATCACAGTTAATGATGTATGTATGCTATGCAATAGCAATCTGGAGACAAGGGAGCATTTATTTGCTGACTGTAACTATGCTAAAAGGCTGTGGAACAGTTTGAAAAAATGGGCACTGATTCAGATCAATGATGGGCCAACATGGGAGAGGCAGATACAAATCATTAGCCAGCAAACAAGAGGCAAGTCAGCTACTACAAAGCTTCTCAAGTTGATATATGCTGAATACACACATACACTGTGGAAAGAAAGGAACCAGAGAGTTTTTCAGCAAACTTTCAGAGAGCACACAAGCTTGGCTAGAGAGATAGTCTGCATTTGTAACTATAGGGCCACAGGAAATGTGAAATCAATGATACAAAAGTTGTATTTGTAGCATAGATACAAGATGATAGTTTAGTACATATTAAGGTAGTCTTGGCATTTCCTTGTAGTTTATTGTTATTCATGAGAGAGTATAGATAGCTGGGAGTAGCTATGCTCTGGTATGTAATGTCTCACTTTGGTGATTAAATACAATTTTAATTACCAAAAAAAAAATAATATAAAAAAAATATCATGAGTTTATATCATGTTTGGTTAGTCGTTGTCACACCTTCCTTTATACACACCTACCCCGAAGGATAGTGTATAAGGAAGTTTTTCCATTTAAAGTGACATTATTTGAAATGAGATTATTTATTTATTTTTAGAGTCACCACTCGGGATAAGATTGGCTTTTGGTGTCCCAAGTCACCGGTTTAAATTGAATCCCAAATCGAGGAAAATTTTGACTTCCCAGTTGGAGTTTGCGAACCGAAAATTCTGAATAAGGAATTCTGTTGACCAGAGGGAAGGTGTTAGGCACCCCCGGATCTCGTGGTTCTAGCACGGTCGCTTAAATTATTATAATTGGCTAAAAATCTGATTTTAATACATGTTTTAACTTATGTGCTTTTTAACTTTAAATCACTTTTATTATTATTTTTAAAGAGAATTGCAACGTCGTGAAAATACGTCTCGAACCACGTCACATAAATGCACCTGCGGTTGACACATTCCAACTTCGTTGAGATTTGGATTTGAGTCACATAAATGTGCACCCGAGTTTAGAAAAGTAATATTATTTAAATAACGGGCCTAAAGCAACTAGCATATTATTAACTTTATGGGAGGTCATGAAATTCGCTAAATGGCACGTCCCGAATTCTATGGTTGAGTTAAAACCAATTAAAGTGAGGGCCACGTGATTTGTGATTTTATTTGGGCGCGGCACACCTCGCTTTTATTTTAAGGCCAACCTAGAAGGACTATGATCTTTTTATTAAGTATTGTCCCTAAAGGCCTAATTAATTGATATTATTCATTGTTATATTGCGAAATTAATCTCAGCCTTAATGTTTATCTAAGTTTTCCGATATTCGAATTTTTTGAACTTGGCCCAATATAATACCAAGGAAAACATAACTCAACCTTCAGCCCTGGGCCTTGATGGAGTCCAAATAAAATGGGTGGGGCTGTAACTCAGGCCACCTTAGAGGCCCAAATTGAATGAAATAGATTATCAGTCATGGGCCTATCGACTAGCCCAAACAGAGATCACAAAAAAGTTCAAGCTATTAAGCTATTTATCAATTTGAATCTACGTCTACTATCTAATCAAGCTATTTATCATGCTGGAAAATTGATTATTCACTTTCAAAATTTGATTCTTAACTATGCACATTACCTATAGTGGTACTTCTACTAATATTCAATCAGAGATTCCAATTCAGTCAATGCACTACTATGATCCTGGAATAAGAACGACGAAGCTAATTCAATCAATTGAAAATGCTCTTATTATTATACTTCATCCAACATCTGTTAATGCCTAAAGAACTGCTTTTAGTATCCTGAAGCTGAAGGTTAACAATGGCTTAAACAAACCATGAACCTTAATGTGACAAATAACTAACATTAATTGTACTAAATCTAAGATAGAAATCATACAAATATGCAATCCATACAGTCTAGTGTTGTCACGACCCAATTTTCAAATCCGGTCGTGATGGCGCCTCTCGTGAAGATAAGGCCGGCCAACTAACCCCAATTCGTCTCTTTAACAATTATTAAACATAATTATAGTACATCATGGTTTAATAATACCAAATAGCCGAAATATAGATAAAAATGCGAAAATCCAACCCAACTCAGCCCGACCGGGGTGTCACAAGTCACGAGCATCTAAAGAAGACTGAACACCATTATATGGCCAATAATATATAAAAAATAAAATCTGGAGTTCAAAAGATGAAGTCCGGTGCCACGAACGCTGGTGGTCACCTTGCTCAGCTTCAATAATAATGCCTTCAATCCGCTAATAACCCGTTACCGGGGGAACAATACCTGCAACTGCACGCGAGGTGCAGGGAGTAAAGAGAGTACTCCAACTCAGTGAGTAATAAAAGTAAATAATAGCTGAAAGCAAGAAATCACGTAAGGCACTCCATCATGCTATATAGAACAGTACAACCCTTTTTGAGAAGAATAGTAAAACCGTAAAATCCTTTGGAAAACATCTGGGCTCAGTTAAAACCTCTTTTGAAAATATTCCTTTTCAATAGTTTAAGCAAATGAACGCGACAAAAATAGTGCAGTCAGCACGTAAGTCAACCCCTCGGGCACAGCACTCCATTAACAAATAACACCGGGGTATCCGATAAACAGTGCAAGAAGTAGTATGGATGCCGATGAAATGAGTGTGTTGTATGTCATGACAACCAGTACAAATAAGAACAAATGCATGAGCGCAATGCAATGCATATGATGGTACATTCCAGTACCCACTGCGGCGCGCAACCCGAGCCACCCATATTCATTTATCGTCGACGACGCTTACTGTGGGTGTGTACAGACTCCGGAGGGACTCTACAGCCCAAGCGCAATATCAAGCCATCTCGTGGCATCAATCAAATCCTGGTAAGTCATTGTTACCTGACCCATTTACATCATATAGTGCCATTGTCACCATTGTTTCAAGTTCCTGCTGCGGCGCGCAGCCCGAGCCACCCATAATGTTTCAAGTCACATCACATAAAGTCACTGCTGCGGTGCGCAGACCGAGCCACCCATAATCAGTCCAGAAATCAACATAAGCCCCTTGGGCATTTGTAAAATAGTAGTTCTCAGCCCGAAATATCATTTGAGGTTTCAAAACTTAGAAGTATGACTGAGTTTGCAAAACAGTATTTAAAACCTTGGACTAAAACCAAATGATATGCAAGATATGCTAAAATAGTAATATAATTCCCCGAAGGATTCACCTAGTTGGCACGAAGCCCAAACATGGCAATCAACCCAAATTATGATGATAACAAGTAGTTTTAGTCAAATACGCGGTAAAAATCAACAACCGGGACGGACCAAGTCACAATCCCCAACGGTGCTCTACCCCATGCTCATATCCGGCGTGCAAGTCACCTCAATACAGCACTATGATGTGCAAATCCGGGGTTTCAAAACCCTCAGGAGATAATTTACAAGTATTACTCACCTCGAACCGGTGAAACCTCTAGCGCGCGACGCCTTTTCCTCGCAAATCGACCTCCTCGCGCGTCGAATCTGCTCAAAACCATATATTAGAATAGGTTAAGGGGACATAACCTAATCGAAAAGACTCGAAAAACATCGAAATTCATGACATTTGCCAAACCCGAGCCCCGGGCCCACATCTCAAAAATTTATAAAATTAACATCACCGGCTTCCTTATCTCGCCACGAGTCTAACCATATAAAAATCATTCAATTCCCAAATCATTTCGACCCTCAAATCCTTGATTCTATCCAAGAGGGTTTTCTACCCTTTTCCAACAAAATTCTCTGATTAAACGCTAAAACTCGTAATAGATTCAAGTTATACAACCAAAATTTAGTTAAGAACACTTACCCCGTTGTTCTCTATGAAAATCAGACTAAAAATCGTCTTAACCGAGCTCCAAATCGTCAAAAATGGGAAATGAGAACGAAGTCCCATTTCCATAACTTAACCTTTCTGTCCAGGCCTATTTCCGCTTTTGTGGTCCAGGGACCGCTTCTGCGGTCCCGCTTTTGCGGAAAATAACCCGCTTCTGTGGTCTCTTAATTTGCCCGACCAACCGCTTCTGCGGTCCACCTACCCCAGACGCGATTTCGTCTCTGCAGAATAAAATCCGCTTCTGCGGTTCCTGGCCTAACGCCCACTTTCCGCTTCTGCGGCTGCCAAGCGCATTTGCGGCTCCGCTTCTGCGACTCCTCGTACGCTTCTGCGGAACCGCTTCTATGGTCCATTTTCGCAGAAGCAAAAATATCAGATAACGGATCCTTCAGCAGTCCTTAAACTCCAAATTTCATCCCGTTAGCCATCCGAAATCACCTCCGAGGCCCCCGGGACCTCAACCAAAAATACCAATACATCCTATAACGTTATTCAAACTTGTTCCAATTATCAAAACACATCAAACAACGCTAAAACCATTAAATCACATCGGATTCAAGCCTAAGTTTCTTAAAAACTTTTGAAATACACTTTCGATCAAAAACTCGACCAAACCACGTCCTAATGGCCCGAAATTTTGCACACACATCCCAAATCACCTAACGGAGCTACTGCAACTCTCGGAATTTCATTCTGACTCCTGGATCAAAATCTCACCTATCAACCTGAAATCGCCAAAATACTAACTTCGCCAATTCAAGCCTAATTCTATACTGGACCTCCAAAACCACTTCCGATCACACTCCTAAGTCACAAATCATCCCCCGAAGCTAACCAAATTATCAGAATTCACATCCGAGCCCTTTAACTCATAAGTCAACATCCGGTTGACTTTTCCAACTTAAGCCTTCTTAAAAGAGACTAAGTGTCTCATTTCTTATCAAAACCATTCCAAATCAACTTGATTACACAAGATACGGATAATGAAGCATAAAGAAGCTGAAAATGGGGAAAACGGGGCGGTAACTCATGAGGCGACGGGTCGGGTCATCACATCCTCCCCAACTTAAACAAACGCTCGTCCTCGAGCGTACCTAGAGTTGTCCTAGAATCCAACCAAAAGCTAAATGACCTTATCAAGCATAAACCCGGGGATGATCCCACGTCACCCTATATCGCATAGGTCCGATAACACAACATAGCCGAAATTTCACAATTCATCTAGTCCATAAACCATAGAACCACATTGCACTTTTCGAAATCATACACAAGATTAGAACCTCACATTTATACTCAGAATAAGTCTGAACCAGCTGTAATAGTCTATGCCTTCAACCTCAGGTGCAATTATATGATATACCAATAACTCAAACATATGCAGCGATAACTTCTATTTACAACAGCTGCCCACAACAACCAAATACCGATAAAAATCTCTTATTAGTCAAGGTCTCATTCCAACACTTTCATATACTGCCAACGATAATTGAAACACACAATAAACCATAATCATTGCTCAGATCAACCATTCATGAGGCCATTTCTCCTCTGCCAATTACCATAACAAATTTTTTAACTGAACCTCGATATTTACCCATTAAACATGCTGAAATCAAATCCGTTTGTATTCATTAATGACCCCAACGATCACTTCGGGCCCAACACACCACTTTGGTGATATGACACATAAATACAAACCTAAGCCATAACTTGCATAATATGTGCACCAATAAGAAACGGTCTGAACATACTCAAATCATGAAAATGACTCAACTGAGAGAGTTGTACCTCAAACTCACCAGTACTGCCACAACACAAGGCTGAGACCCTGTTTACATCCAAAATCTAACATACTAGCAAATAAAGATCCACTCGAGCCTCCAAATCCCGATTGCCGCTAAACGTTGCCACGTTCCACAACCACAACCTAGCCTGTACATGAGAACTCCCAGTCTCCAACTCCATATGGCACACAAATCATCATACCTGATCCCAGTTTCCACCGTGCGAATACATGTACACCTTTAATACCCAATCATCCCATGATAAATACTCTAAAATTTCCATATGCCATACAAGCCATTCGAATATCAGCAGTCGATCCAGCCTTAAAGTGCCGCAATACTATTGAAGTGCCATCAACTTAATCACATTGGCCTTTTTCTGAAACATATACCCTCTACAAATCACTATGACTAGAAATACAATTTCCTTAATCATTTGAAAGTCATTCACCCTAATCATCTGAAGTTCATTTCTCTAATCACCTAAAGCTGCCCGTACCACCTAAGAATGTTATGAATTTCCATTCAGAGGTGAACCGTAACCTTACACACGCAAATCTCCATCCTTCACAACATATCGCATATACCATATCATCCTAAGGTAACATGAGGACTTCACCTCCCTTCCGAACCATGAGCGTTTACGTACTCAACTAGTCAAGAACTTCCATTGATCCCATCTAGAAGAAAAATCATTACACATCCCATGCTCTGCTTGACATACATAGGTCTTGTTCAAATTATTACAATACCGACACGACAGATGAAATCTGTATAAATTCATAACACCGGCGAATCAACAATTCATTGGGTCTATACTTCTGGCAAGAACTATCACTCATTCTGAGCCAAACAATGGTCTTAGCTCTTTAATTTACTTCACATACTTAGATTGCACTGATCTCAAATTCAATGATCTCGTCTCACCCAATACGAACTTCTCGGGCAATAAGCCACCCCAGACATAATTAGAAGTCGCATATGATGCCCCAATGTGCCAATAGGCTACCAATTCGAACGCGATACAAAAGGAAAATAAACTCTGAAAGGAATTACCAATCCCACGCACTAATACAGACTTCCTTTAGAAAACAGGAAGCAAAGCATACAAAAATAGCATATAGAAAACTATACTCCACATCACACTATTGTGGCATACAACCCGATCCAGATAACATACCCATGGCGGCGTACCACTCGATCTACACATAGATCTCACATAAGGAGATGCACATCGAGCCAAATTTGCTCATTACAGAAAAATACCAAATATCGGTCATAAGCATGCTAAGTGCATAATAACACCTCTGAGGATTATATAGCGCTATAACTACAAAACTCAAGAATAACTAAGGCGCGATATACAATTGGAATTTCAATAGCCAAGTTGCTCATATAACATCATTCCTACGCGAATTCTCAACATGTAAGCAATTTCTCAAGCTGTCTCACAACTCATACGGTGCAATGCATCACTACGCGAGATATCTAACATCAAAGTATCAACCTAACTACTCCTCTATGAGGTCCGCGTTACTAAAATACACACAGCTGGCCTGATATAGATCCATTATTCACATTAAGTCCATCCACCAACTTCAAGCTGATTCTGATCACAATGAACTAGTTTGACAACCTTTCTAGGGTCCATAATAACTCCTTTTTTTCTCATAACACACAAGAACAACCATCATAATCGGAGTAATCCTCCCTAGTTCACAACCCAATAGGCCAAATGCCCTCCAGGCATGAATTCCTCAATTTAACGACACCATCACAACCTTCATACTTGGTTTACATCTTTAATCAATCAAGTGATTACATGCCATACTTATATAATCTTCCCGTAGGACACACTTCCATAACCTACCATAACAATATCTGGGGCGTACCTCCAAACCACCGGTCATACTAACGTTGAAAAGTGGTCAAGAATCATTAACTAGGACGCAAAGCCCTTTTTGCGAAACACCGATCTCAGGTGACGTTGAAGACAATACCAACTCACGTTAAACATCGAAACTTCTTTCCTGCTCATCCGAGCTTATGACATCCTTGTCAAAATTTTCCTTCACTCGTGCCATTCTCGGCCTAATTTTCACAATCAGAACTGATTCGCCAGCATACCTCATATCAAAACCAACATAGCATATAACCGTACAATAAACTTAATCAATAGCAAATTCCCCAACTTGGCTCAAAGCCATAGATCAAAACGCACTCAATAAATCATAACGCATATACTCTATTGTTGCCATTATACCATAGTAAGATTGAACTCGCTCCTTCATAATCTTGTGGAAACACAAATCATCTGGAATTTTAACTCTTCTGCAATTCTTGCATTCACTCACATAACAGTTAATCCCACTCTCTAGGCGGCCCAATTTAGATTTCAACACATATTCTTCACTTGTAAATGAGATCTTCTAATAAACAACATAAGGGTCACACCACCTTACAATACTCCGTAGGAGATAACCCACCTGCTTTGCCTCCAATTAACATTTTGTATACCTTCCATTGTCATACACATTACACAATCACTTAATCTTCCTGAGTCGAAACTCATACCGTAACATAAAATTTACTTCACTCCAACTAGGAGAAATCACAATGAAAATCAAACACCTAATAGTTCATCTATCATCCTGCAGTCATTCCTTGTCACTTCCAAGTCATATAGATATATCTCGCAGTACTAACATACTCATCACATAGCTATCCAACCATTATTCCCACTAATAGGAAAAATACTGAACATATAAGTTTAAAATACTTGCTCACACAATCAGCACCTCGGTGCTCAAGCCATATGCAAAGATCCGACCTCAAGTCCTTCAGACTGGCCTAACATCAAACTCACAGAGATAACGTCTCGCCCTTCGATTGGGGAATCACAAGCCATCGAGGCACCTTTGATATTGAGCGCTCGATCACGCGTACGAATGCGTGGAAGGAATTCAAAGTGTTATATTTCAAGCTGATTCAAGGACGCACGATAAGAATTCAAGAATGTGAAGTTTCCTAAAGGTTTTTGCAGCCTCTCGAGGATAAATACAGACATCTCCGTACCGATCTACGAGACTTTACTAAACCTGCTCATGACTCGTGAGACCTAGTAACTTAGGCTCCGATACCAACTTGTCACGATCCAATTTCCAAACCCGATCGTGATGGAGCCTCTCGTGAAGACAAGGCCAGCCAACTAACCCCATTTCGTCTCTTTAACAATTATTAAACATAATTATAGTACAACATGGTTTAATAATACCAAAGAGCGGAAATATAGATAAAAATGGGAAAATCCAACCAAACTCAGCCCGATCGGGGTGTCACAAGTCACGAGCATCTAAAGAAGACTGAACACCATTATATGGCCAATAATATATACAAAATAAAATCTGGAGTTCAAAAGATGAAGTCCGGTGCTGCGAACGCTGGCGGTCACCTTGCTCAGCTTCAAGAATAATGCCTTCAATCCGCTAATAACCCGCTGCTGGGGGAACAATACCTGGAACTGCACGCGAGGTGCAGGGAGTAAAGTGAATACTCCAACTCAGTGAGTAATAAAAGTAAATAATAGCTGAAAGAAAGAAATCACGTAAGTCACTCCATCATGCTATATAGAACAGTACAACCCTTTTTGAGAAGAACAATAAAACCGTGAAATCCTTTGGAAAACATCTGGGCTCAGTTAAAACCTCTTTTGAAAATATTCCTTTTCAATAGTTTAAGCAAATGAACGCGACACAAATAGTGCAGTCAACACGCAAGTCAGCCCCTCGGGCACAACACTCCATCAACAAATAACACCGGGGTATCCGGTAAACAATGCAAGAAGTAGCATGGATGCCAATGAAATGAGTGTGTTGTATGTCATGACAACCAGTACAAATAGGAACAAATGCATGAGTGCAATGCAATGCATATGATGGTACATTCCAGCACCCACTACGGCGCACAGCCCGAGCCACCCATATTCATTTATCGTCGATGGCGCTCACTGTGGGTGTGTACAGACTCCGGAGGGGCTCCTACAGCCCAAGCGCAATATCAAGCCATCTCGTGGCATCAATCAAATCCTGGTCAGTCATTGTTACCTGACCCATTTACATCATATAGTGCCATTGTCACCATTGTTTCAAGTTCCTGCTGCGGCGCGCAGCCCGAGCCATCCATAATGTTGCAAGTCACATCACACAGTGCCATTATTACCACTGTTTTAAGTCACTGCTGCGACGCGCAGACCGAGCCACCCATAATCAGTCCAGAAATCAACATAAGCCCCTTGGGCATTTGTAAAACAGTAGTTCTCAGCCCGAAATATCATTTAAAATATCATTTGAGGTTTCAAAACTTAGAAGTATGGCTGAGTTTGCAAAACAGTATTTAAAATCTTGGACTGAAACCAAATGATATGCAAGATATGCTAAAACAGTAATATCAATCCCCGAAGGATTCACCTAGTTGGCACGGAGCCCAAACATGGCATCAACCCAAATTATGATGATAACAAGTAGTTTCAGTCAAATACGCGGTAAAAATCAACAACCGGGACGGACCAAGTCACAATCCCCAACGGTGCTCTGCCCCACGCTCATATCCGGCGTGCAAGTCACCTCAATACAGCACTATGATGTGCAAATTCGGGGTTTCAAACCCTCAGGATATCATTTACAAATATTACTCACCTCGAACCGGTGAAATCTCTAGTTCGCGATGCCTTTGCCTCGCAAATCGACCTCCTTGCACGTCGAATCTGCTCAAAACCATAACGAATACATTACTATAGGCTAAGGGGACATAAACCAATCGAAAAAACTCGAAAAATATCGAAATTCACGAAATTTGCAAAGCCCGAGCCCCGAGCCCACGTCTCGAAAAATTATAAAATTAACATCACCGGCTTCCTTATCTCGCCACGAGTCTAACCATGTAAAATCATTCAATTCCCATATCATTTCGACCCTCAAATCCTTGATTCTATCCAAGAGGGTTTTCTACCCCTTTCCAATAAAATTCTCTGATTAAACGCTAAAACTCGTAATAGATTCAAGTTATACAACCAAAATTTAGTTAATAACACTTACCCCGTTGTTCTCTATGGAAATTGGACCAAAAATCGCCTTAACCGAGCTCCAAATCATCAAAAATGGGAAATGGGAACGAAGTCCCATTTCCAGAACTTAACCTTTCTGTCCAGCCCTATTTCTGCTTTTGCGGTCCAGGGACCGCCGGAAAATAACCCGCTTCTGCGGTCTCTTAATTTGCCCCACCAACCGCTTCTGCGGTCCACCTATCGCAGACGCGATTTCGCCTCTGCAGAATAAAATCTGCTTCTGTGGTTCCTGGCCAAACGCCCACTTTCCTCTTCTATGGCTGCCAAGCCGCATTCGCGGCTCTGCTTCTACGACTCCTCATACGCTTCTGCGGAACCTCTTCTGCAGTCCATTTCCACAGAAGCGAAAATATTAGATACCGGATCCTTCAGCAGTCCTTAAACTCCAAATTTCATCCCGTTAGCCATCCGAAATCACCCCCGAGGCCCTCGGGACCTCAACCAAAAATACCAATAGATCCTATAACGTTATTCAAACTTGTTCCAATTATCAAAACACAACAAATAACGCTAAAACCATTAAATCACATCGGATTCAAGCCTAAGTTTCTTAAAAACTTTCGAAATACACTTTCGATCAAAAACCCAACCAAACCACGTCCGAATGACCCAAAATTTTGCACACACATCCCAAATCACCTAACGGAGCTACTGCATTTCTCGGAATTTCATTCTGACTCCCGGATCAAAATCTCACCTATCAACCGGAAATAGCCAAAATACTAACTTCGCCAATTCAAGCCAAATTCTATACCGGACCTCTAAAACCACTTCCGATCACACTCCTAAGTCACAAATCATCCCTCGAAGCTAACCAAATTATTGAAATTCACATCCGAGCCCTCTAACTCATAAGTCAACATCCGGTTGACTTTTCCAACTTAAGCCTTCTTAAAAGAGACTAAGTGTCTCATTTCTTATCAAAACCATTCCAAATCAACTTGATTACACAAGCTACCGATAATGAAGCATAAAGAAGCTAAAAATAGGGAAAACGGGGCGGTAACTCATGATACGACGGGTCGGGTCGTCACAAGTGTTCATAAATTACAAATCAAATTTAAGCTATGTTAACCAATTACATATCATTCATTTCAAATACTGAGCAAAGCAACCCAAACAGGTACGATTCAGGGAGCATATGTGTGAACTGTTTTCATTGCACTTCCACCCCAAAATTACATTGAGTCAAGTTCAAACGTGTGCCTGGAAATCAGAGGGCAATAAGAAGGAAATAAGATTAGCAGCAGCAGATGACCAACAACAAGGTTCAATAATGACAATAGGAGAATTTTTAGAACCAAAATGACACCACAAAATCCGAGAATCAACCCAGCAACCAATAAATCCAGCAAATAACCAATCAAACCACTCGAACACAATAGAATCATCTTGAAAATATTTCAGAACTTTAAGCTTCAGCTACTGAATAGAATAGTATATTTTTTGAGTTTTCTGTTGTAGTTTTCTTTTGTTTTTTGAAGGACCTCAGATCTGAATACTTGAAGTTAAAATTCAAATTTTAGATGTTATACTTGCAGAAAACCTTTTTTGAAGGGAACTTTAAGTGCTGGAATATTTTTGGGATTTTTTTAGATGTTAAAAACTTGTGAAAGAAGGCATAAGGACTGCCTTTTATAGGCAGGAAAAGGGAGAAAGCTTCTAGAATTTGGTCACTCATTTTCCCCCTTTTTTATTTTTAGATTTTGTTCATTAGTCCTAATGTTTTGACTTGTTGCCTAAGTTACCTACTAAGCTTATGAAATTTCAATACAAAACCCCATCTAGAAGACTTTAGAGATTTCTATTTTAGTTACTATGGGATTCCTTGATTAAAAATACCTATACTATCCTTAAGTCAGTTCTGAAATTACCACATCCCTATCAATTAAACCCAACCCCTTAGTCCTAATTCTACCATAGTTAGTCAATATTAGGGCTGGAGATTAATTCTAATCGACATTATGTCCTAAAATTAATTAAATAATGAACAAAAAAATGGTTATTCGAACAGGAAACTTGTACTGTGAAAATGGAAAACATGAATAAAAATCTAGAAAATCAATAGCAAACCAGAGATAAATAAAAAAAAAATTAAAGCTAAAACCTAAAGAAAATCAGCAGCAAACATGACTCATATCATTGAAATCAAACGCCAAATCAAACAAACTAAAACAAATCAAAGTAACACAAAACCGAAATTAAAACAAAATAGAACAGACTCAAGGGAGCAAGAATCAGGCCATAAAGAACTAAGTAAAACAGAACAAAAATCAAATTAAAATCCTAAAATCCTAAATCAAGTATCATGAATAGAAATTAATTACATGGAAGCTTTCCTAATCAAAACTATATACATAATAAAAAGAAAACAAGCAGAGCTTAAATGAATCGATAATCAGACAAAAGGAAACGGGCTTAACAAATTTCGTCTTCAATTAAATGGACTCCAGTCTGTCCTTCAACTGATGTGGTTCATTATCAATGTCCCAGGCGACTGAAACTTGACCGACTTCTGAATTCGGAAACCCTAAGTCCGGGATTTGAGCGGCTAAGGCTGGATTTGGACGGAACTAGCCTAGGTTTTTAGGAAGAGGAGGGTAAAAAGCCCTTAGGGTGGGGTTTTGGGGAGGGACTGTGGCATCGCCACCGGAATACAAAGGCGGCGGTTAGGGTTTCTGATTTTTAACTGAAGATTCGAAGGATTTTGGTGTGTTTCGGAGAAAACGGAACCTGGATTGGGAATGAGGGGGAGTATGAGAACATATGGTGTGAAACTGGGGTTGTTTAGTGGTCCGCCGCCGTGAGGCGGCGCCACTGTTTTTGATTATTCGAGGAGATGGGCTAATATCCGAGGAGTGATATTTTGGGCATTGTAAAGAGGAGGGAAAGGCGGTTTAGGGGTGTAAGTTTGGGGCTGACTGGGGCTTCGCCACCGCCGTGGGCGATTTTCGGCGGCGGCTTGCGGCGGAGGGCAGCGGGAATTAGGATTGTGTGCGGTGAGGTTCTGAGAGAGACGAAGAAGGGGGTGGGGGGGCTCCGACCATATTATACTTATTAGTGTGGGCTTCTCGACCGTCCGATCAGGAAACATAGACGGCCAAGATTGATTGCCATGAAACGACGCCGTTTTGGCACCTACTGGACCGGACTGGGTCGAGACCCTTTGGGCTGGGATCAATTTGATGGGATCTGAGGGTTTTGGGCCTAAATTGCAATCAGACATTAGCCCAAAATCTAGTGGCCTGCTTCCCTTTCTTAATTTCAACTCCTTTTATTTGTTTTTTCTTCCTTTTTTTATTTATTTTTTTGTATTTTATTTTCTGATTTTATTAAATGTACGATTTAGAATAAAGACCCAAATGGATACTAAAAATGTACTACTTAATTTCCAAATATACTAATTCCTAATTTAAAAGAAAACTTAAGACAAATTTTAAAAATTAAAAGTAGAAATGCAAAGAACCATTTTTGTTATATTCTTTGTTTTTAGTAATATTAAATGCGTGATATTTTGTATTTTTGGAATTATATCAATTAAAATGCACACAAAAAATGCAAACAGAACACAGAATCATGCAATTAATTCCTAAAATTCAAATAATAAAAGAAAAATCCTAATTCTAATGAATTTTATAGGAGTAATTTAAGCGTGGCAAAAATCACGTGCTCACAGCTGCCCCTCTTTGCTCGAAGACACGAAGGGTTTTCGGGAAAAGATAAATGAGCGCCATGAGGGATTTTTGCCTGCTTGGCACTCCAGGAGAAGCATTTTGAAAGCCGTCTGACCGAACACTGTTTCGAAGGTTGCCTACATATCCTTGGCTATAAAGGAATCAGGTCAGTGTAGTTCTGGAAGGTCTGGTAGCTGGGACTACCAGGAGTTGTGATTTCCCTGTTGTTGCTGCTGCTACTGCTTTGCTGACCTCCTTATTACACCAAAAGGAAAATCAAAGCTAAGCTAGCTATTCCTATCAACTATGAGTTACAAGATTCCTATCTATAATTCTCTTGAAACTTGATCTTGAGTCTTAGCTGATTTTGCTGTGGACTCCGATCTGAATCTTGATGCTCGCCAACTGTAGGTGTTTACTTCTTTCTGTAGCATTGGGTCAAATTAGGATCAGCGGAGCTTGTGACCTCAATCAGATTTTGAGCAATCCGAAACCCGTATTTGCTTCACATTTGAGTTCATTTCTTTTTGTTCTTTTCTTCTTTTCTTTATTCTGGATTGAGACTCATTCCATCGGTCATCTCGCACCCTTTGTCTTGAGGTCAACCTGCTTAAGATACCAAAACAAACAAGCAAACGAAATTTTCTGCCCCAGTTTTCACTAGGAAAATTTCGTGAGTTAGTTGTAACACATATCTAAGTGATCAAATCAGGAGTGTGTATCCTTGTGAATGGATCCAGTTTATGCTGGGAAATGACTGGGTTATGACAGAAAAGAAAAAGGGTCATCGGGTTATGCCGGGACGGAAAGAAAAAAGCTCATTGGATTATGCCAGGGAGATCTACGGGTTATGTCGGGATGGAAATAAAAAAACCCCTTGGGTTATGCCAGGGGGGTCCACGGGTTATGCCAGGATTTGGACAGAAAAAGCTCGTTAGGCTATTCCAGGGAGATCCTCGGGTTATGCCGGGATTTGGAATGAAAAAGCTCCTTGGGTTATGCTAGGGATATCCTCGGGTTATGCCGGTATTTGGAAAGAAAAGAGACCCTTGGGTTATGCCGGGGGGTCCATGGGTTATGCCGGGATTTGGACAGAAAAAGCTCCTTGGGTTATGCCGGTATTTGGAAAGAAAAAGCTCCTTGGGTTATGCCAGGGAGATCCTTGGGTTATGCCAGGATTTGGAAATAAAAAAGCCCCTTGGGTTATACCAGCGAGTCCATGGGTTATGCCAGGATTTGGAAAGAAGAAGCTCCTTGGGTTATGCCAGGGAGATCCTCGGGTTATGCCAGGATTTGGAAAGAAAAAAAAATCCCCTTGGGTTATGCCAGGGGGTTCACGGGTTATGATGGGATTTGGACAGAAAAAGCTCCTTGGGTTATGCCAGGAGGGTCCACGGGTTATGCCGGGATTTGAAAAAAAAAGCTCCTTGGGTTATGCCAGGGAGATCCTCGGGTTATGTCGGGATTTGGGAAGAAAAAAGCTCCTTGGGTTATGCCAGGGAGATCCTCGGGTTATGCCGGGATTTGGGAAGAAAAAAGCTCCTTGGGTTATGCCAGGGAGATCCTCGGGTTGTGCTGGGATTTGGAAAGAAAAAAAAATCCCCTTGGGGATCCACGGGTTATGCCGGGATTTGGAAAGAAAAAGCTCCTTGGGTTATGCCAGGGAGATCCTCGGGTTATGTCGGGATTTGGGAAGAAAAAAGCTCCTTGGGCTATGCCAGGGAGATCCTCGGGTTATGCCGGGATTTGGGAAGAAAAAAGCTCCTTGGGTTACGCCAGGGAGATCCTCGGGTTGTGCTGGGATTTGGAAAGAAAAAAAAATCCCCTTGGGGATCCACGGGTTATGCCGGGATTTGGAAAGAAAAAGCTCCTTGGGTTATGCCAGGGAGATCCTCGGGTTATGCCGGGATTTGGGAAGAAAAAATCTGCTTGGGTTATGCCAGGGAGATCCTTGGGTTATGCCAGGATTTGGAAAGAAAAAAAAAGCCCCTTGGGTTATGCTAGGGAAATCCACGGGTTATGCCGGGACATGTAAGGAATGGAGTCCTATGCTACCATGATTTGTTTGTCTTTTCTTTTGGGATTTTCATTTTCATTTCTTTTCTTCTTTTCCTTCTTTTCTTCTTCTTTTTATTTTATTTTTTATTTAGCAAAATGCATGAAATAATCTGGAGAGGAACTTCCTTTTGATCGATTCCGTGTTACAAAGCTGTTTCAACGCTTGCGCATTTCTTTTCCCTTTTGAGTTGCACCTGTTTCTTGTACGGTTGCTTTGATTGCACCTGTTTTCAACAAAGGAAAATTTGTTAGTTTGAAACGGTGGTTGGTTTTGTGGCCTTGATCATTCCAATTGCTTGATCCCGGCCCCATTTCCGTTGAGAATTTTGCTGCTTGTTGGCTTTGAGGGCGAATCTCTTTTCAAACCGACGAGATTCAACTTTTATGATTTCATGATGACTCGCCCGTGTAGGCTCTGGCCCTTAAGACCTTTTTTTTACTTTATTTCCTTTCCACTGTCTTTTCTTTGAAGCATCAATCACCATGGTCAATTGGGATTGGACTGACGCACCCGCTGAGGCTGGGTATTTTCTCCGGCTTTTGCCAGGCAGAGCCCTATAGAACCAACCCTGCCACCTTTCTTTGTAATAGTCACGGAATCAGAGTTAAACCGAAAGGGATTCAAGAAAGAAGTATACAACATGCAAACAGATGAGTTTAAAGAGAAGCGTCCCTTTCAGGGGAAAAGAAGGGCTTATCTGGGGTGTGCATGCTGGCTTCAAATGAACATGACATGCTTCTTGGACTGGACGCCCGACCCAGACAAACTTTCCAGCTTCTCGTGAACCCATTGATCCACATTTCAAAACCAGGGAACTTTACCAGGACTCTTTTAGTGGTGAGATGTCTTCTTTTCGGCCGACAATGCCCTTTGCGGGTTTTTGCCAATCGACCTCTCTCATTTCTCTTCTCACCGTCGCCCGATAGTGCTCTTTGCGAGTTTATACTAAGCGGACTCTCTCATTTTCATTTTCTCTACTCACCATCGCCTTATGGTGCCCGAAGGTTTTCACCGGTAAGACTCTCTCATTTTATTTCTCTCAATTTGAATTGTATCAGATTCCAACAATGATGTTTTCCACTTCCTTGCTTTTGTCAATTGATCAGAAGGACTTGGACAAAGTCTTTGGGGTAAGAAGGATTTTGGGCGGAACTACAACTTTGGAACCATTTTGGTGGGTTCATAGCTGAACCATCATTTCATCTGAACCTCAGTGAGAGGCTACCTACGTATCCTTTCGGAATCAAGTCAAACGTAGTTCAGGCAAATAATTTTGTTTTGTTTTGTTTTTCTTTCTTTTTTTTTTCTTTTTATTTTCTTTTCTTTTCTTTTGTACTTTCGGGTTCCAAAGAGGGTAAACAAAGAAGCGTAACCGTCTCAAAAGGTTTACGAAGGATTGATAGTGTTTGGGGTAACGGGAAGGAAAGCCTTCGTCATCTCAACTGCGCAAAGTCATCATCGTAGAGGTCTAGATATAGTACCTTTTTACCGCATCCGCATTCACAGCTGTTTCGAGATCATTTCCTTCGATATGTCCCAAATACAGTGCTCATCTCGGCAATATTTTCGGATGATGTATGGTCCCTTCCAATTTTGCTTCCTGATGAGGGAGAATGCGTCTTAACATGAGTTGTCTCACTTCAAAATTCCTCAGATGAACCTTCTTGTTGTAAGCGCGGACCATTTTTTTTTGTTAGTACAACTGGACGGATGTGCCCTGAGTACAACACACTCTTTTGTTGTAATGTATGGACCTTTCCAACCCGCGAACCAATTTTCCTTCAATTGTTTCAATTCTTTGTTTTATTTCCTCAAGGTTACCATCTTTGCATTTTGACTCTTGATTCATTATTTCGAAATATGACAACGTTTAGGGATCTAGGCATGAAGTCCGCAAGCATGTCATGTTATTTAAAGCTGCATTATTATAACTGAAAAGAGAAATGAAGAAGAAGAATAACAAAATCAGAAAGAATAAAGAGAAAATGGACGATGAAATATTGATTTCATTTCTTGGAATTTGGAAAGATAACAGGGTTTACATTCAGGAATTTTAAAGATAAGAAACTAAAGGAAACATCCGAGTTACATCCTGAAATAACTCGAGATGCAGAAAAAGTGGCAGGACGGGTCTACTGGGACTCCCGCCTGATTAGGAATGGCGTAGCTTTCCAGTTTTGAAGCTTGGTGCTTGGTCCCATATATAACACCTCAGCGGTGCTAGTGCCCTCTCCCGGCTGGGCCATGCGGGTTTCGTAGAGAATTTTCCTCATTGCCCCACGTATTTCTTCACTTTTATACAAATGTACCACCTCATAATCGGCCCTTTTCATTTTTTGAAAGAACACTTCGGCTTCCTCAGCATTCACAGGCTTCTTAAGCAGGAAACGCCTTTTGGTGGCATTGTTTACTTCCTCTACATTTGAATATTTCTCAACAGGGGGTTTTTCTAGCAACTCTCCCAAGATCTCTTTAACCTTGTACGTAACCACCGTCTGATGATAATTCCATGGTACCGCCGCAGGGTTTGTCATAGGCTTCTGTGGTACGCATCCAATAACCACTGGCTCACTCAGCTGAGGTGGTTTGATTGTCCCCCTCACCACATAGGCTTGCTTGGGTACGTACATTTGTGTTCCTTTTTTCAAATCAGCTTTCTTTTCTGCTTCTGTCTTGGTGATTTTGATCTTCTTTTCCCCTTTTTCTTGTTTCAGAGCCACCTTTGGCTTTCTTTCTGAATCGGCGATAGCAATTATAGCTTTTAAGGCTAGATCAATCTCCCTATCTTCACAAATCATCCCGGTTACTGGCCCGTTGTTGTGAGCGAGCAGCGGATTATTGGTCATATTTGGGACATCCTCATCCCTCAACACAACTTTTCCTTGCTCTATTAAGTTATCCACCGCTTGTTTCAGAGTCCAACAGTCATTTGTATAATGGCCTTCTGCTTTTGAATGGTATGCACACCTGACACCAGCTCTATAGGCAGGCGATGTCGGGTTTTGTCTGTTCTGAGGGATCGGCTGCAGTAGACCCATTTGGACAAGTTTTGGGAATAGACTAGAGTAAGATTCACCAATTGGGGTAAAGTTCTCCTGGGTGGTTCTTGAGGACGAAAGTTATTCTGCGAAGGTCGAGAATTATAGTGGTTTTGGTGGGGAGGCTGATCTCTTGGGAATGGAGGTTGATTTCTATTGGCATGTGGCTGCGGTCGGGTAAAGGGTTGAGCGTTCATGACCGCATATGGTTGTTGAGCATAAGCCATGTCAAGATGAGGGTAGTAGTGTTGAGAGGTTCTCTCAGAAAACATGGGTCTAGGAGCCCGGTGTCTCCTTGCCCCTGAGGCTGCCATAACCGTTTCTTCTTTCTTATTACCTTTGGCCATTCCTCCAGACCCGCCTTGGATGGCTTGAGAGGTTGCTCTGATGGCCGAATGATCAAAATCCTGCCCGTTTTCAAACCATTTTCTACCATTTCCCCGATTTTAGTTGCATCTGCAAAAGGTTTACCCATGGCTGACATCATGTTCTGGAAGTAATCTGCTTCCTGGGCCTGGAGGAAGACGGTGACCATTTCTATTTCATCCAATTGAGGTTTCACCCTCGATGCCTGTTCGCGCCACTTTATAGCATATTCCCTGAAGCTTTCCGAGGGCTTCTTCTTCAAATTTGCTAAGGCGTTCCTGTCTGGCACGATATCGATGTTGTATTGAAATTGCCTGAAAAAGTCTCTGGCATGATCGTCCCAAATATTCCAATGTTAGACGTCTTGGTCCATATACCATTCTGAGGCAATGCCGATTAAGCTCTCCCCGAAATATGCCATCAACAATTCTTTTTTGCCACCGGGCCCCCGTAGCTGATTGCAATACTTCTTCAAGTGAGCAATGGGGTCGCGGTGCCCGTCATACTTTTCAAATTTTGGTGTTTTAAACCCCGACGGCAAGTGTACATGCGGGAATATGCACAGGTCTGTATAGGAGACACTCTTTTCCCACTCAAGCATTGCATATTTTTTAAGCTCTGCTCGAGGCTTCTCATTCTCTTTGCTATCTCATTCTGCTCTGGGGCTTTGAAGGTTTTGTCTTGACCCGGGGTAAGCTCGTATGGCGGTGGCTGAGAGTAAGTATATTGAGGATAATGAAGAGGGTCAGCCTGAAAGACGGGATTTTGGAATGTGAAAATCGAGGGGTCGAAAGCATGCTTTGGTAGTGATGGTTGTGTTGCTGCGGTGCATGGTGGAGCCGTGAAGATGTTGGGGGCTGTTCCAGACGGGAACACCTGGGGACGAAGCTCATAAGGTGTTCCTAGGAAGTTAGCAGTTATAGTAGGTTGCCCCAACGGAGTGTTTGGGTGGTTAATGAGGACAGTAGTAGCACTTCCAGATCTAGGAAATAGCTCCGGGAATCCGGGGATGGTGCTTAGAGGTTCCTTTCCATTGTTCCAAGCATCCCACATTTCCATTAGTCGCAGGCGCAATATCCGATTCTCTTCAGCTGTAAGGGACCCAGAGGCCGGGACCCCCGAGGTAGGGCTGTCTTCGGATATGGGAATTGCAGGCACAGTCATATCTGTAGACATTTCTATGCTGCCTCTTGATCTGGTGAAGTATTGATGTGATGCCAGCTTACCACAAACCAATAAAGCTAAGCTGGAAGTGACAGCAACAACGATTAGTTTGAAACAAATAACAGATAAGGAACCGCACATTGGAGTGTGATGCACATATACAGTTAAATGAATATCTACATGTTTGCTACAGTTGCATGCGTCATCCCGGCTTTTCTCTGGTTCCCTTCGCTTTTCTTTCTCTTTTGTTTTTCTCTCATTTTTGTCTTTTTTTTCTTTTTTTTTTTTTCATTTTCTGCTTTTCTCTTTTCCTTTGCCATGGTTTTTCTTATTTTCTCCTTTTGTGTTTCTTTTTCATTTTTCTTTTATTCGCTTTCCTCGTATTTCTCTTTTCCTCTTTTTCTTAGGAATACGATCGAATCTTTTGTAGATTGCCTACGTATCATGGCCCGGCATGAATCAGACCAGGCGTAGTTCTTGCAAAATAAAATAAGCTAATTTCTTTTGAAATTTTTGAGAGAAATGCTTTAAGGGAAATATTTTTGATTTTGATTTTTGATTTTTCTTTTTGTTTTTTGAAAGAAAGACTTCTAAAAATTTCTTTTCTTTTTATTGGAACTTTGGAAATTTTAGAAGTAAAAGAAATATTTTTGTTTTTATTTATTTTCTCTTTTTCTAACACGAAAGAAAATATATATTTTTTAGACTTTGAAAGTTGCTTCTTAATTTTCGAAAAAGGGACTTTACGAAAATGTTTTGGATTTTGAGCAAATATATTTTTCGGACTCAATTTTTTTATAAATTTTTTTATTTATGAAAGAAAGACAGCTAAGGAGTATTTTAATGTTTTATTTTGACCTAAAAGGAAAAAGTGGCTTTTTTTTTCAAAATTTTTATTTAAGCACACAGAGACCCGGTTTTGCAGATACGGCCTTTCAGCACTTCCGGTAGGGAGATTTTAAGGTTGTGCCTGCCAACCGTTTAAAAATGACTCAAGGTGGCTGTTCTTACAAAAATAGCTTTCCGGCACCCTTTTGGGGACATTCGACTTATTTTAACAAGAATGGCATCACCCGACTTATTTATGATGAAATTAAAATTTTGATATTTTTTGGCTATTTTTGCAAAAGGGTGGTTGAACCCGATGAATGTTGCGTACGTATCTCACATCCGGTGAGAATCAAACCAGCGTAGTTCGGGCAGATTTGCCAAAAACTATTTTGAACAACAATTTTTCTTTCTATGTTTTTTTTTTCAAATATTTTTCTCTTTTCCATTTTTTATTTTTCAAAAATCCGGCAGCATTTCGGTACTATTTGGGCATTGGTTTTTTTTCAAATGGTCACCCTCACTTAGTCCTAACACTGCTTATTTTTTCTCAATTTTCACTCATTTAGACAAGCCGATCAACATGCAAAGCCGAGCAAATAAATGCGCAAGTAGCACGTAAGATGCATCAGAGTGGTCAATTCATTTCAGCTCACCTGTCCTAGACGGACCCAACCCTTGTGTGAGTCCCCTAAGTCAAATGCACATGATGCAAACAAACGTCCTACTAGGAATCCGGCATGAGGTCGAGTTATTCTATGTTCAAAACGTGGGTCGGTGTTCTAGACTGTGTACCCGAGCGGACAACTCGAGTCGAGGAGGGGTCTACGTACCGGGAACCAAAAGGCCATCCGGCTTAGTAACTTGTCTGGCCTCTTTCTTATTTTAAGGTGTGACACTAACAGAATAGGGAGTCTCAACCAGTGAGCACATCCCTGGAGATGAGGAGAGAAGGGTTTCGTAACAATTTTATATATATAATTCAGATAATATCAAAGCAGTAAAGCACTTAGCACATTTTCCATGAAGCATGTAGGAAAATCAGACAAAGCCAAATATAATAATTATACTAAGCTCGAATTCTTGAACCCTGAATCGAAATTCTGGGTTCGTATTCCCCAGCAGAGTCTCCAGAGCTGTCACACCTTCCTTTTTACACACCTACCCCGAAGGATAATGTATAAGGGAGTTTTTCCATTTAAAGTGACATTATTCGAAATGGGATTATTTATTTATTTTTAGAGTTGTCACTTGGGATAGGATTGGCTTTTGGTGTCCCAAGTCACCGGTTTAACTTGAATCCCAAATCGAGGAAAATTTTGACTTCCCAGTTGGAGTCTGCAAACCAGAAATTCTGAATAAGGAATTCTGTTGACCCGATGGAAGGTGTTAGGCACCTCCGGATCTCGTGGTTCTAGCACGGTCACTTAAATTATTATAATTGTCTAAAACTCTGATTTTAATACATGTTTTAACTTATGTGCTTTTTAAATTTAAACCACTTTTATTATTATTTTTAAAGAGAATTGCAACGTCGTGAAAATACGTCTCGAACCGCGTAACATAAATGCACCCGCGGTTTTTGACACATTCCAACTTCGTTGAGATTTGGATTTGGGTCACATAAATGTGCACCCGAGTTTAGGAAAGTAATATTATTTAAATAACGGGTCTAAAGCAACTAGCGTATTGTTAATTTTGTGGGAGGCCATGAAATTCGCTAAATGGCACGTCCCGAATTCTATGGTTGAGTTAAAACCTATTAAAGTGAGGGCCACACAATTTGTGATTTTATTTGGGTGCGGCACACCTCGTTTTTATTTTAAGGCCAACCTAGAAGGACTATGATCTTTCTATTAAGTATTGTCCCTAAAGGCCTAATTAATTGATATTAGTCATTGTTATATTGCGAAATTAATCTCAACCTTAATGTTTATCCAAGCCTTCAGATATTCGAATTTTTTGAACTTGGCCCAATATAATACCAAGGAAAACATAACTCAACCTTCATCCCTGGGCCTTGATGCGAGTCCAAATAAAATAGGTGGGGCTGTAACTCAGGCCACCTTAGAGGCCCAAATTGAATGGCATAGATTATCAGTCATGGGCCTATAGACTAGCCCAAACAGAGATCACAAAAAAAAGTTCCAGCTATTAAGCTATTTATCAATTTGAATCTACGTCTGCTACCCAATCTAAGCTATTTATCATGCTGGAAATTTCATTATTCACTTTCAAAATCTGATTCTTAACTATGCACATTACCTATATTGGTACTTCTACTAATATTCAATCAGAGATTCGAATCCAGTCAATGCACTACTATGATCCTGGAATAAGAACGACGAAGCTAATTCAATCAATTGAAAATGCTCTTATTATTATACGTCAGCCAACGTCTGTTAATGCCTATAGAACTGCTTTTAGTATCCTGAAGCTGAAGGTTAACAATGGCTTAAACAAACCATGAACCTTAATGTGACAAATAACTAACATTAATTGTACTAAATCTAAGGTAGAAATCATACAAATATGCAATCCATACAATCCAGTGTTCATAAAGTACAAATCAAATTTAAGCTATGTTAACCAATTACATATCATCCATTTCAAATACTGAGCAAAGCAACCCAAACAGGTACAATTCAGGGAGCATATGTGTAAACTGTTTTCATTGCACTTCCAACCCCAAAATTACATTGAGTCAAGTTCAAACGTGTACCTGGAAATCAGAGGGCAATAAGAGATCAGCAACAGCAGATGACCAACAACAATGTTCAATAATGACAATAGGAGGATTTTTTGAACCAAAATGACACCACAAAATCCGAGAATCAACCCAGCAACCAATAAACCCAGCAAATAACCAATTAAACCACTCGAACACAATAGAAGCAACTTGAAACGATTTCAGAACTTTTAAGCTTCAGCTACTGAATAGAACAGTATATTTTTTGAGTTTTCTGCTGTAGTTTTCTTTTATTTTTGGGTTTTTGTTTTTTGAAGGACTTCAGATCTGAATACTTGAAGTTAAAATTCAAATTTTAGATGCTATACTTGCAGAAAACCTTTCTTGAGGGGAACTTTAAGTGCTGGAATTTTTTTGGGATTTTTTCATATGTTAAAAACTTGTGAAAGAAGGCATGAGGATTGCCTTTTATAGGCAAGAAAGGGGAGGAAGCTTCTAGAATTTTTTTACTCATTTTTCCCTTTTTTTTCTTCAGATTTTGTTCATTAGTCCTAAAGTTTTGACTTGTTACCTAAGTTACCTACTAAGCTTCTGAAATTTCAATTCAAAACCCCATCTAGAAGACTCTAGAGATTTTTATTTCAGTTACTATGGGATTCCCTGATTAAAAATACCTATACTACCCCTAAGTCAGTTCTAAAATTACCACATCCCTATCAATTAAACCCAACCCCTTAGTCCCAATTCTACCATAGTTAGTCAATATTAGGGTTGGAGATTAATTCTAATCGACATTATGTCCTAAAACTAATTAAACAATGAACTAATCAAAATAATGAACAAACAAAATGGTTATTCAAACAGGAAACTTATACTGTGAAAATGGAAAACATGAATAAAAATCTAGAAAATCAACAGCAAACCAGAGATAAATCAAAAAAAAAATTAAAGCTAAAACCTAAAGAAAATCTGTAGCAAACATGACTCATATCATTGAAATCAAACGCCAAATCAGACAAACTAAAACAAATCAAAGTAACACAAAACCGAAATTAAAACCAAATAGAACAGACTCAAGGGAGCAAGAATCAGGCCATAAAGAACTAAGTAAAACAGAACAAAAATCAAATTGAAATCCTAAAACCCTAAATCAAGTATCATGAATAGCAATTAATTACAGGGATGCTATCCTAATCAAAACTATATACATAATAAAAAGAAAACAAGCAGAGCTTAAATGAAACGAGAATGGGACAAAAGGAAACGGGCTTAACTAATTTCGTCTTCAATTAAATGGACTCCAGTCTGTCCTTCAACTGATGTGGTTCATTATCAACGTCCCAGGCGACTGAAACTTGACCGACTTCTGAATTCGGAAACCCTAAGTCCGGGATTTGAGCGGTTAAGGCTGGATTTGGAAGGAACTAGCCTAGGTTTTTAGGAAGAGGAGGGTAGAAAGCCCTTAGGGTGGGGTTTTGGGGAGGATTGACTGTGGCGCTGCCACCAGAATACAAAGGCGGCGGCTAGGGTTTTTGATTTTTAACTGAAGATTCGAAGGATTTTGGCGTGTTTCGGAGAAAACGGAACCTGGATTGGGAATGAGGGGGAGGAGGAGAACATATGGTGTAAAACTGGGGTTGTTTGGTGGTAGCGCTGCCGTAGGCGGAGGAGGCGGCGCCACTGTTTTTGATTATTCGAGGAGATGGGCTAATATTCGAGGAGTGATCTTTTGGGCATTGGAAAGAGGAGGGAAAGGCGGTTTAGGGGTGTAAGTTTGGGGTTGATTGGGGTTTCGCCGCCGCCGTGGGCAATTTTCGGCCGCGGATTGCGGTGGAGGGCGGCCGGAATTAGGGTTGTGTGCGGTGAGGTTCTGAGAGAGATGGAGAAGGGGGTAGGGGGCTCTGACCATCTTATACTTATTAGTGTGGGCTTCTCGACCGTCCGATCTGGAAATATAGACGACCAAGATTGATTGCAATGAAACAACGCCGTTTTGGCACCTGCTGGACCGGACTGGGTCGAGACCCTTTGGGCTAGGATCAATTTGATGGGATCTGGGGCCTTTGGGCTAGGATCAATTTGCAATCAGACATTGGCCAAAAGTCTGGTGGCCTGCTTCCCTTTCTTAATTTTAACTCCTTTTATTTGTTTTCTTCTTTTCTTCCTTATATTTTTTATTTTTTTATTATATTTTCTGATTTTATTAAATGTAAGATTTTGAATAAAGACCCAAATGGATTCTAAAATTGTACTACTTAATTTCCAAATATACTAATTCTTAATTTAAAAAAAACTTAAGATAAATTTTAAAAATTAAAAGTAGAAATGCAAAGAACCATTTTTGTTATTTTCTTTATTTTTTGTAATATTAAATGCGTACTATTTTGTATTTTTGGAATTATATCAATTAAAATGCACACAAAAAATGCAAACAGAACACAAAACCATGAAATTAATTCCTAAAATTCAAATAATAAAAGAAAAATCCTAATTCTAATGAATTTTATAGGAGTAATTTAAGCGTGGCAAAAATCACGTGCTCACACAATCGTAGAAGAAAAGATAATTGTCGCATAACTCAATAGAATATTTTGTTGCCTCATTAAACTTCTGCATTGCTAATATAACATAAGTTAAATGAAAATTTGTGTATTATTTTACTGGTTTTCCGGTTCAACACTACCTTTTTCAATTGTTAATTCACATAAAGCACCTCATGTTTATTATAGTATTATTGTGTTGGAAAAGGAATACCCATCATTAGAAGAAAAAAGAAAGACTAAAGTAAAGCAGGAAGTGAAAAGGACACTGATGTGAACAAGTATTGTTGAACTCTCTTTCCTATATAATTGATTATTCTTAATCACCATCTGCAAACCTCTACTATGTTTGCAGCCAGCCAATATTGATATCCTAAAAATATACGGAACGACATAGACAGTAAAATTTATATAGCCGATCACAACTTGCTTGGATTTAATACGTAGAGTTGTCACAATCCGGATATCCTACCATCGGGAGTCGTGATGGCATTTACTGTCGGAGCTAGGCAAGCCAGACATTTTAAACATTCCCTGATTTCACCTCAACATTAACAATATAAATATAACAAGTCATTTTAATAAAAACGGAAGTCTTAAAAATATAGATAACTAAAAACCCAAAATGCGGAAGTTTAATATTTCTCTACCCAAGAGTGGTGTCGCTATCTCACGAACTACTAAAGAGTGCTACAAACAAGTCTGAATAGAAATACATAAATGTCTGTCTTGGTACAATGAAAACAAATTGAAAACATAGAAAGGGACTCCGGCCCGCGAACGCCAGCTAGGCTACCTCGTAAGTCCCTGGACTGAAGTCAGCTCCCAGTAAAAAATCCCACTGCTGTGGTCCAAAAGCTGCTCCTGGATCTGTGCAAAAAGATGCGCAGAGTGTAGCATCAGCACAACCGACCCCATGTGCTGGTAAGTGCCTGGCCTAACCCCGACGAAGTAGTGACGACGCTAGACAGGACCTACTAAACACAACCTGTGCAGATATATATACAAGTGAAACGAAATAACAACGGAAATTACCAATCAAAAAGGGGGAGGGAACATGCGTAGGGAGAATACAGAGGAAAGCAACTTATCAGAAGTAAACACAAACTACATCAACTCTCATAATCTATATAAGTGGTCGGCGTGCCACACGATCCCATTTCATAATATATAAATGGTCGGCGTGTCACACGATCCCATTTCATAATATATAAGTGGTCGACATGCCACACGATCCCATTTCATAATATATAAGTAATTGGCGTGCCACACGATCCCATTTTATAATATCACGTGGTAGGCGTACCACTCGCTCCCATTTCATAATATCACGTGGTAGGCGTACCACTCGCTCCCATTTCATAATATCACGTGGTAGGCGTACCACTCGCTCCCATTTCATAATATCATGTGGTAGGTGTACCACTCACTCCTATTTCATAATATCACATGGTAGGCGTACCACTCGCTTCCGTTTCTTTCAACATAATATACAAAATAATCCAGGCAAGGGAACATGATAATATAATAAACTATCCCGGCAAGGAAGATCTAGCTACAACCATACTTATTCAATCTCTACTTAATACAATTAAATAAATACTCAATCTCAACAATTACTAGCTTAGTGTTAGAGATTTCCAACCAAGTCCTCATAAACAACAATTAAGAATTAGATAATTTAGCAATTCAGGACTCACGGTCATGCTCGACACCAGTGTATAGATACTCATCACCATTCCTATACACCGTACTTGACACATAGAATTAGCAAATAAGACTCTACTCCTATTCCCTCAAGCCAAAGTTAGATCAAACACTTACCTCAAATGCTCAAAACTCAACCCAAGCCTCTAGTATAGCTCTACCCTTCGAATTCACCACAAAACCGCTCGAATCTAGTCATAAATTACTTGAATATATCAACAAATGCTAATTGAATCAATTTGAATGCATGAAAATGAATTTTTCAAAGGTTTACTCAAAAATTCCCAAAATGCTCCCGGGCCCACGTGGTCAAAACCCGAGGTTCGAACCAAAACCCGGTTAGCCATTCCCCCACGAGTTCATATCTATGATTTGTTTTGAAACCGGACCTCAAATTGAGGTCCAAATCTCCAATTTTAAGAAAACCTAGGTTCTACCCAAAATCCCCATTTTCACCCATGAAAAACCTTGATTTTAAGATAAAAACATGATAAATGATGTTAAAGATTGAAGAAATTAAGTCAAAATCAACTTACAATTGAATTGAAGAAGGAAGAGTTCTTGAAAAATCGCCAATGGGTGTTTGGGTTTGAGAAATACGAAAAATGAGGCTTAAAATCGTCTAAGTATGAAAAATGCAGGTTGCAGATGTGGGAAATGCGAACATGGGTTCGCAATTGCGAACCCAGCAAGCTTGGGAAATGCGAGGTTCTAGTTCGCATTTGCGAACTCATGCTAAAAGGACGGGTTTCGCATTTGCGACATAATGCGTCACATATGCGAACACTGGGAAATAAAGGGGACTTCACATTTGCGAAGGAAATCTCGCAATTGCGAGACTGCGCAGGCCTGGGCCTTCTTCGCATTTGCGATAGGCCGTTCGCATTTGCGAACTAGGCTTCACAATTGCGAAGCCTGCAGGTTTGAAGCACCTGAAGCAAAAATCTGCAGTTCCAAAGTTTAAAATGCAACTCGACTCCTATCCAAAACTCACACGAGCCCTCGGGGCTCCAAACCAAACATACACACAACCTCATAAACATCCTACGGACTTGCTCGTGCGATTAAATCGCCAAAATAATATCATATACATAGAATCAAGCCTCAAATCAGAATATTTCTTCCAACTTTTTCCTCATACACAAATTTTCCATTTTTCAGTTCGAAACACGTCAAATGACGTCCGTTTCAAACCAAACTTTACAGATAGTGCTCAAACCATGTTTAAGAGTTGTACCGAGCGTCGGAACCAAAATACGAGCCCGATACCATAGCCTTCTGATTAGATTTCGTTTTCAATTTCCTTAATTAATTTCAGAAAATAATTTCACACAAAAATTCATTTCTCGGGCTTGGGACCTCGGAATTCGATTCCGGACACATGCCCAAGTCCCATATTTTTCTACCAACCCTACGGGACTGTCGAATCACGGATCCGGGTCCGTTTACCCAAAATATTGACCGAAGTCAATATTATGCATATTAATATCAAAATTCACCATTTTTCACACAGAACTCATATATAAGCTTTCCGGCTATGTGTCAGGATAACACACGCAAATCGAGAAAACTAAAAGTGAGGTTTTCAAGGCCTCGAAAGTACGGAAAAAGAGAGAAATCCGGTGATGACCCTTTGGGTCATCACATTCTCCACCTCTAAAACAATCTTTCGTCCTCGAATGGAAAAAAGAGAGAAGTACCTGAGTCGGGAAATAGATGAGGATAACGGCTCCGCATATCAGACTCGGACTCCCAGGTCGATGCCTCAGGAGGCTGACCTCTCCACTGGACATGCACTGAAGGAAAACTCTTCGACCTCAACTGTCGAACCTGCTGGTCTAGAATAGCTACCGGCTCCTCCTCGTAAAACAGATCCTTGTCCAACTGGACAGTGCTGAAATCTAACACGTGGGCCAGATCGCCGTGATACCTCCGAAGCATGGACACATGAAACACTGGATGCACGCATGACAAGCTAGGCGGCAAGGAAAGTCTATAAGCCACCTCTCCCACACGATCGAGAATCTCAAATGGACCGATGAACCTAGAGCTAAGATTGCCCTTCTTCCCAAATCTCATCACGCCCTTCATAGGCGACACTCGGAGCAATACCTGCTCACCAACCATGAAAGCTATATCCCGAACCTTATGATCTGCATAACTCTTTTGCCGCGACTGAGCCGAACGAAGCCTGTCCTGAATGATCTTGACCTTATCCAAGGCCTCCTGAACTAAATCTGTACCCAATAACCGAGCCTCTCCCGGCTCAAACCATCCGACTGGAGACCGACATCGCCTACCATACAACGCCTCATATGGAGCCATCTGAATGCTGGACTGGTAGCTGTTGTTGTAGGCGAACTCTGCTAAAGGCAAAAATTGGTCCCACGAGCCTCCAAAATCAATGACACAGGCTCGGAGCATATCCTCCAATATCTGAATAGTCCTCTCGGACTGGCCGTCCGTCTGAGGATGGAACGCTGTGCTCAACTGAACCTGGGTGCCCAACTCCTGCTGAACTGCTCTCCAGAAGCGCGAGGTAAACTGCGTACCCCGGTCCGAAATGATAGATGCCGGCACCCCATGAAGGCGAACAATCTCTCGGATGTAGATCTCAGCTAACCTCTCCGATGAATAAGTGGCTGCAACAGGAATAAAATGCGCTGACTTGGTCAGCCTATCAACAATGACCCAAATAGCATCAAACTTCTTCCGAGTCATCGGAAGTCCAGTAACGAAATCCATGGTAATCCTTCCCCACTTCCACTCGGGAAGCTCAATCCTCTGAAATAAACCACCAGGCCTCTGATGCTCACACTTAACCTACTGACAGTTCAAACATCGAGCCACATATGCAACAATATCTTTCTTCATCCTACGCCACCAATAATGCTGTCGCAAGTCCTAATACATCTTCGCGGTTCCCGGGTAAATAGAATACCGGGAACTATGGGCCTCCACAAAGATCAACTCTCGAATCCCATCGACATTGGACACACAAACTCGCCCCTGCAACCTCAAAACACCATCATCATCTAAGGTCACCTTTGTGGCACCGCCACACTGCACCGTGTCTCTCAGGACACACAAATGAGGATCATCAAACTGTCGCTCACGAATACGCTCCAATAATGAAGAACGAGCGACCGTGCAAGCTAACACTCTGCTAGGCTCAGAAATGTCCAACCTCACAAACCGGTTGGCCAAGGCCTGTACATCCAAAGCAAGCAGTCTCTGGCTGACCGGAACATAAGCAAGACTACCCATGCTGGCGGACTTCCTACTTAATGCATCGACGACCACTTTGGCTCTCCCCGGGTGGTACAAAATAGTAACATCATAATCCTTCAATAGTTCCAACCACCTCCTCTGCCTCAAGTTCAACTCCTTCTGCTTGAGCAAGTATTGCAGACTCTTATGATCAGTGTACACCTCATACGTCACGCCATATAGTTAATGCCTCCAAATCTTCAAAGCATGAACAATGGCTGCCAACTCTAGATCATGAACTGAATAATTCTTCTCGTGGATCTTCAATTGCCTCGAAGCATAAGCAATGACTCTGCCATCCTGTATCAATACCGCACCAAGCCCAATACGGGAAGCATCATAATAAACTGTATAAGGCCCTGAGCCTGTGGGCAAAACCAATATCGGTGTCGTAGTCAGAGCTATCTTGAGCTTCTGAAAGATCGCCTCACACTCATCTGACCATCTGAACTGGTCACCCTTCTGGGTTAATCTAGTCATCGGGGCTGCTATGGATGAAAATCCCTCCACGAACCGACGGTAATAACCTGCTAACCCTAAGAAACTCCGAATCTCAGTAGCTGATGCTGGTCGAGGCCAGTTCTTGACTGCCTCAATCTTCTTCGGGTCCACCTGAATACCCTCTGCTGATACGACATGACCCAAAAATGCAACCGAACTCAACTAGAACTCGCACTTCGAGAACTTAGCATATAACTGACTATACTTCAGAGTCTGAAGAACCACTCTGAGGTGCTGCTCGTGCTCCTCATGGCTGCAGGAGTACACCAGAATATCATCAATAAAGACTATCACGAACAGGTCCAAATATGGTCTGAACACTCGGTTCATCAACTCCATAAATGTTGTTGGGCCATTGGTCAACCCAAATGACATGACTAAAAACTCATAATGCCCGTACCGAGTGCGGAATGCTGTCTTAGGGAGATCAGACGCCCTAATCCTCAACTGATGGTAGGCAGATCTCAAATATATCTTTGAAAACACTTTCGCACCCTGAAGCTGGTCAAACAAATCATCAATCCTCGGCATTGGATACTTGTTCTTAATCGTCACCTTGTTTAACTGCCGGTAATCAATGCACATCCTCATCGATCCATCCTTTTTCTTCACAAATAACACTGGCGCACTTCAAGGAGAAACGCTAGGCCTGATAAAATCCTTCTCTAGCAAATCTTGCGAATGGTCCTTTAACTCCTTCAGCTCTGGCGGGGCCATGCGATACGGCGGAATAGAAATGGGTTGCGTGCCTAGGGTCAGGTCAATACAGAAATCAATATCCCTGTCGGGCGGCATACCCAGCAGGTCTAAAGGAAAAACCTCGGGGAACTCCAGAACAATAGGAACAAAGTCAATAGAAGGAACCTCTGTGCTAGAATCGCGAACATACGCAAGATAAGCTAAACACCCCTTCTCGACCATGCGTCGAGCCTTTACACATGAAATAACACTGCGGGTGGCATGTCCTGGGGTCCCTTTCCACTCCAATCGGGGCAAGTCTGGCAAAGCCAAGGTCATGATTTTGGCGTGACAATCCAAGATGGCATGATATGGGGACAACCAATCCATCCCTAATATAACATCGAAATACACCATGTCTAAGAGAAATAATTCAACACGGGTCTCAAGACCCTCAAACACTACCACACAGGAATGATGAACTCGGTCGACCACTATAGAATCACCTACCGGTGTAGATACATAAACAGGGATACCCAGGGCATCACTAGGCATAGCCAGGTAAGGTGCAAAATAAGATGACACATATAAATACGTAGACCCGGGGTCAAATAGCACTGAAGCATCCCTATAACTGACTAGAATAGTACCTGTAATAACAGCATCTGAAGACTCAGCCTCTGGCCTGGCTGGCAAAGCATAACACCGGGGTTGGGCCCCACCTCTCTGAACCATGTCTCTAGGACGATCGGCTGCTGACTGACCTCTACCTCTGGTGGTCCGAGCTTACCTCCACCTCTATGGCCTCTACCCTCGCTTCTAGCTGGTTGGGCAGGCTGTGGAACCTCCGGTTCCTGAATCATAGCACGAGAACCCTGATGCTGAGAGCTATCAAAAGCTCGAGGGCAATACCTGGCAATGTGCCTCGTGTCGCCACATGTGAAACAAGCCCTCGACTGCTGAGAATAACAGAGTGGTGGTGCGCTGATAGGTGCTGATGGTGAACTGAAAAGCTGCTGGTCAGAATACTGTGACTGAGAGCCACGACCACTTGAAGTACCATGAGAAACCTGAAGAGCTGACTGAATGGGCCTCGGAGGATGGCCTCTACCATAAGAATCTCTATCTCCAGACGAGGTACCACTAAACCTACCCGTATGACGGGGCCTCTTATCTGACCCATGACCACCTCCCCATGCAAGAGCCATCTCAACTCTACGGGTCGCGTTGGCCGCCTCCTGAAAGGAAATCTCACTACCAGCTCCCATAGCCATCTGAAGACGGATCAGCTGAATTAATCCATCAATAAACCTCCGCATCCTCTCTCGCTCTGTGGGGAGTATAACAATAGCATGGCGTGCCAAATCAATGAACTGCGTATCATACTGGGTGACTGTCATGGAGCCCTGCTGGAGGTGTTCAAACTGCCTACAAAGTGCCTCCCGCTGAGTAACTGGGGGAAACTTCTCCAAAAACAACTCTGCGAACTGACCCCATGTCAATGTTGGCGACTGGTTTAGATAAACAATAATCCCTCCACAAAGTCTTGGCGGATCCTGCAAGCCGAAAGGTGGCGAAGTCGATCCCATTGGTCTCCACAATACCCATAGTCCAAAGGATCTCGTGGCAGCTGAATAAGAAATCCTGTGGATCCTTTGAAGAAGCACCGCTGAATGTGGTGGTGAAGAGCTTGGATAACCTATCAAGTCTCCACAAAGCATTCGAAGACATCGCCGCTCCATCGCCGATCTGGATTGCAATACCTGGCTGAGCTGCCACAGCTGGCTGAACCACTGGGACATGAGCCTAGGGAGCTACTTGCTCTGGAGTACGTGTAGCAGGAGTCCGAACCCCTCCTCCAGCCTGAGAAGTGGCTGGTGCTACTGGAAGCAAACACGCTCTAGTGACGCTCTCCATGAAGCCTGCTAATCTGACTAAAGCGTCCTAAAGATCTCGGGTGACCATGGCCCCTCCTGGGACCTAAGCTGGGCCCACCGGAGCTGCTGGGGCTGGAACCTACTAATCATAGTCAATATGAGGCTCCACTTCTGGAACTGCTACCCAGGGCTGAGCTCTGCCCCTGCCTCGGCCTCTGGCACGGCCTCGGCCTCTGCCCTTCGCAGGAGCTGCTGTTGGGGGCTCGGGCTGCTGCGCGGTAGAAGAGGAAACACGTGTTCTCGCCATCTGCAAAAGAACAGAGTAGAAAGACAATCAGTATTCGAGGGACAGAATCGCACGACAAGAAAGAACAAAAGCGAAACTTTTCCTAACTCCGTAGCCTCTGGGGATAAATACAGACGTCTCCGTACCGATCCCTCAGACTCTACCAAGTTTGTCCGTGAGTAGCGATACCTATGTAACCTAGAGCTTTGATACCAACTTGTTACGACTCGGATATCCCACCAACGGGAGTCGTGATGGCGCCTACTGTCGGAGCTAGGCACGTCAGACATTTTAAACATTTCATGATTTCACCTCAACATTAACAATATAAATATAATGAGTCATTTGAATAAAAGCGGAAGTCTTCAAAATATAGATAACTGAAAACCCAAAATACAGAAGTTTAATATTTCTCTACCCAAGACTGGTGTCGCTATCTCACGAACTACTAAAGAGTGCTACAAACAAGTCCGAATAGAAATAATTAAATGTCTGTCTCGGTACAATGAAAACAAATTGAAAACATAGAAAGGGACTACGACCCGCGAATGCTAGCTAGGCTACCTCGTAAGTCCCTGGACTGAAGTCAGCTCCCAGTAAAAAATCCTACTGCTGTGGTCCAAAAGCTGCTCCTGGATCTGTGCAAAAAGATGCGCAGAGTGTAGCATCAGTACAACCGACCCCATGTGCTGGTAAGTGCCTGGCCTAACCCCGGCGAAGTAGTGACGAGTCTAGACAGGACCTACCAAAAACAACCTGTGCAGATATATATACAAGTGCAACGAAATAACAACGAAAATTACCAATCAAAAAGGGAGAGGGAACATGCGTAGGGGGAATACATAGGAAAACAACTTATCAGAAGTAAACACAAACTACATCAGCTCTCATAATCTATATAAGTGGTCGGCGTGCCACACGATCCCATTTCATAATATATAAGAGGTCGGCGCGCCACACAATCCCATTTCATAATATATAAGTTGTCGGCGTGCCACATGATCCCATTTCATAATATATAAGTGGTCGGCATGCCACACGATCCCATTTAATAATATATAAGTGGTCGGCGTGCCACACAATCCCATTTCATAATATCACATGGTAGGCGTACCACTCGCTCCTATTTCATAATATCACGTGGTAGGCGTACCACTCGCTCCCATTTCAGAATATCACGTGGTAGGCGTACCACTCGCTCCCATTTCATAATATCACGTGGAAGGCATACCACTCGCTCCCATTTCTTTCAACACAATACACAAAATAATCCCGGCAAGGGAACATGATGATATAATAAACTATCCCGGCAAGGGAGATCCAGCTATAACCATGCTTATTCAATCTCTACTTAACATAATCAAATCAATATTCAGTCTCAACAATTACTGATTCAGTGTTAAAGATATCCAACCAAGTCCTCATAAACAACAATTAAGAATTTGATAATTTAGCAATTCAGGACTCACGGTCATGGTCGACACCAGTGTATAGATACTCATCACCATGCCTAACCGTACTCGACAAATAGCAATTAGCAAATAAGACTCTACTCCTATTCCCTCAAGCCAAAGTTAGATCAAACACTTACTTCAAATGCTCCAAACTCAACTCAAGCCTCTAGTATAGCTTTACCCTTCAAATTCACCACAAAACCGCTTGAATCTAGTCACAAATTACTTGAATGTATCAACAAATGCTAATTGAATCAATTTGAATGCATGAAAATGAATTTCCCAAAGTTTTACTCAAAAATTCCCTAAACGCCCCCGGGCCCACGTGGTCAAAACCCGAGTTCGAACCAAAACCTGGTTACCCATTCCCCCACGAGTTCATATTTATGATTTATTTTAAAATCGAACCTCAAATTGAGGTCCAAAACCCCAATTTTAAGAAAACCTAGGTTCTACCCAAAATCCCCATTTTCACCCATGAAAAACCTTGAGTTTAAGATGAAAACGTGATACATGATGTTAAAGATTGAAGAAATTAAGTCAAAATCAACTTACAATTGAATTGGAGAAGGAAGAGTTCTTGAAAAATCGCCAATGGGTGTTTGGGTTTGAGAAATATGAAAAATGGGGCTTAAAATCGTCTAAGTATGAAAAATGCAGGTTGCAGATGTGGGAAATGCGAACATGGGTTCGCAATTGTGAACCCAGCAGGCTTGGGAAATGCGAGGTTCTAGTTCGCATTTGCGAACTCAGGCTAAAAGGGCGGGTTTCGCATTTGCGACATAATGCGTCGCATTTGCGAACAATGGTAAATAAAGGGGATTTCGCATTTGCGAAGGAAATCTTGCAATTGCGAGACTGGGCAGGCCTGGGCCTTATTCGCATTTGCGATGGGCCGTTCGCATTTGCGAACCAGGCTTCGCAATTGCGAAGCCTGCAGGTCTGAAGCACCTGAAGAAAAAATTTGCGGTTCCAAAGTTTAAAATGCAACTCGACACCTATCCAAAACTCACACGAGCCCTCGGGGCTCCAAACCAAACATATACACAACCTCATAAACATCCTACGGACTTGCTCGTGCGATCAAATCACCAAAATAACATCATATACATAGAATCAAGCCTCAAATCACAACATTTCTTCCAACGTTTTCCTCAAACACAAAATTTCCATTTTTAAGTCCGAAACACATCAAATGACGTCCGTTTTCAACCAAACTTTACTGATAGCACTCAAACCATGTTTAAGACTTGTACCGGACGTCGGAACCAAAATACGAGCCCGATACCATAGCCTTCTGATCAGATTTCGTTTCCAATTTTCTTAATTAATTTCTGAAAATAATTTCACACAAAAATTCATTTCTCGGGCTTGGGACCTCGGAATTCGACTCCGGGCACACGCCCAAGTCCCATATTTTTCTACCGACCCTACGGGACCGTCGAATCATAGGTAAGGATTCGTTTACCCAAAATGTTGACCGAAGTCAATATTATGCATATTAATATCAAAATTTACCATTTTTCACACAGAACTTATATATAAGCTTTCCGGCTATGCGCCCGTACTGTGCACGTAAATCGAGACAACTAAAAGTGAGGTTTTTAAGGCCTCGGAAGCGCGTAAAAAGAGAGAAATCCGGTGATGACCCTTTGGGTCGTCACAAGAGTTTTGGAGGACTTTGATTAGAGGAAAATCCTTTTGGAGTTGTAAATCTTTATCTTCTAATTCCAATGGTCCCATTGAGATTAAAATAAAAAATAGACCACTCGACTTTTTCTCTTTCTAAATGAGAGTGGTTTACTTTTAAGCTTATCTTTACTTGTTGGATAAAGTTGTGGTGAAGTGATAAGTACTCCTTTATCCTTAATCACAGGTCTCGTGTTTGAGCCTTGAGTATAAAATCACATTTGGTAGGGAGCGTTTTATCCTCCCTCCCCCAACTGCACCCACAAAGTAGGAATTCCCGTCACAAATGCCGATTAGTCGGACCCATAGCGGGTACGTAAAAACCAAAAGGGAAAGGTGGTAATGGCACTAAAAGAAATTAAGGACCAATTCAATTCAGCCATACTTTCCCTTTATGGCATATTATAATGATCTAATTTTTTTTTTTTTTTTACTAATATAATGATCTAAAGTTGGGAACTTTAATTTCTCTGTATATAACATGTACCGTGTGGATGTTATTTTGTTCACTTATTAAAAGTTGGTGTTGGCCTCTGTCATTATTGGCATGCTTAACTCTTTTGAATTCCAAAACTTTGAATCTTTTTGAACGACATTCAAAAGTGTCCATCTAAATTTAAATAGTAGATCTTCCGAGAGCCTAACTACTCTTTATGTTGACTTCTTCAATCTTGACTCTCTTTTTCCACGTCAACCTCTTTTTTACTTTTTCTTTTGGGATCATAAAGCAGTACTTGGGTCCCGTCTAACTTTGTCCATCAAAATGTCTCGACTAGCTAGTCTCTGAGACATCTGCTACTTTTCACTATGCTTGTCCAACGGGACGGGATGGCCCGTTCCGTCCTGCGTCCTGTCTCGTCCCGCTTCAAGTTAAATGGGATAGGCCAATGTTAAATGGGACACGGGACGGGACAAGATGGCCATTTTGTCCCGTTTGTCCCATCCCGTTTCGTCCCATCCTGTTCCGTCTCGCGTCTCGTCCCGTCCCGTTCCGCATCCCGTCCTGTCTCCCGTCCCGTCCCGTCCTGTACCACGTTCCGCTAGAATTTATTTATTTATTTAAAAACTAGCCGTTTGGCAATGGCTTAATGTCAAATATAGCTATTGCCAAGGTCATACAGCCCCAACCCCC